>WOGN01008740.1:0-11143 GCA_015342105.1 Leptinotarsa texana
AGTTGTCATAACTTTGTTAATAATGAATATTTTTTCATGAAATTTTGGTCACACCTGTTTAAAGGCACTCTGAATCCAGTGGCGTTGTGATTTTTTTCAATAAAAAAAATCGCTAATAAAAAATCCCGATTTTCGACTGTGAAAAATATCGTAATATGCCCTGAAACTTTAATAAACATTTCAAATTTTGTCCCACGGTAGACCTTTTAGTACTCGAGATCTTAAAAAAAATTATTAAAATCGGTTTACAACTTCAAATTTTAGGGGGGTGTTTCCATTAAAAATGTGGTTGGGAGTTGAAAAATAATATATTACAACCAATAACATCTTTATTGCCACCAGCATCCGATGATCTACTAGGCACAATCTTTTGTAATTGTACATAAGGTTATGGCGGCAACTGTGGATGTACAAAAATTGGATTGAGATGTTCTAAAGCTTGTGGACATTGTCGTGATCAGTCATGCTCAAACGCAGAGTCCACTAGTGAAGAAAATGATGAAGATGTTGATTTAAGTATAGCAATAAGTCCACTCGATGTTTTGTCAGCAACTTTTGATGAAGTTGAAATTGAGGATATCGACGATAAATGAATATGAAAGAAAGTCATATACAAACATTTTCCCTATTTTTCAATGTAAAAATAAAAAATTATTGAGCATGAAATAAAAAAAACTTTTATTACAGTTCATGGATTATGCATACGGGGGAAACCATGTAAAAAAAACGCGCCTTGCATTCTACCTCAAAGGTGGTGCGGAAACGAGTGCATCATCATAATGTAGTCGCTTTCTCAGCACTCTAGTCCGAAAACGGTTGACTTTGCAGAAAAATGCAAGAGACATTTCTTGTAGATAAAAGTATGAGGAATGACTTTTGTATTGACCTTTAATGACCTACTAGCCATATGTTGCGAGATATTCCCGAAAAACTGATTTTCGTGACATTTTGACCCTTATAACTTTTTTAGCCGGCACGATATCAATGTCGATTTTTTCACATCTTCATTAAAAAGCCATATTAAAGGTGTGTATCAAAATTCAGCTCAGTAGAAATTTTTCCGCAGATAAAACCTTAAATGACTGGACTATTAGGAAATGCTTTTTGACCACCAATTGACACAATCCTACGCCATAATATTGAGGTTAATATTTCAAATTGTAATGAATGCATAACAAGCCTTTAATCGACTCATATATTTGATAGCGAAATAGGCTTTATTTAGATTTGAACAGCACGTTCACTATGTCTATCCCAATTATACTCTATTCTAAGTGAGTGCATAAAATTAGGTAACAGCTTTTGGTGAAAAAATTTGCAGAATGCTGATTTTGATGTGTCTGAAATTAACCTATTCTTCCGACACCAAAGAGACAATTGTTTTATGGCATTTTCTAATTGAACTACAAGTTCAGATATGCTCAATTCAAGAAAAGCTACTAATGAGTAATTACAATTCACAGGTCTATCTCGTAATCTAGGGTTACAAATCGACTTTGATCTGACATTTTCTTAACAGTTGTATAAAATATACATATGGTAATTTAAGAATAATGTATAAAATATACATATGGTAATTTAAGAATAATTCATTGTACCAGGAATCTACTGAGTAAAAATCCTTAATAATACTGGTTGTAGGTGTGGTGGTTTTCTTTTGTGTAATCAAGCTGATCAAGCTAGGACACAAGAAGTGCAAAATACATGTACTCGTACTAGATTGATTTGTAATAAAACAGATTTTAACAGATAAAGAGAAGAGCTATAATTGTTGTCAATGCGGGAAATAGAGGTGCTATTAGGTTGTTTCGAAAGTTTAATCCGCTTTTATGAGTCTTCTTTAACTGTAATATCTCAGTGAATACTCATTCAATTCAATCGAAATAAGAGCTGTTTGAATCACTGAACTTATACCAACGTTAGACAAGTTGATTGATTTTGTCAGCATAAACATTGAGTGCTGGGGATTCGATTAAGTCGACGAAGGCCGTTTGTGTCTGGTCCTGATTGGTAATGGTTCTGTCTGTGAGAAAGTTATCGGAGTGCTTGAAAAGATGGTAGTTGGTAAGTAAAAGGTCTGAGGAGTATGGTGGGCGATGCAGAACTTCGATGCTCAATTCGTTTAATTCTCGGGCGGTAATTTGTGAAGCGTGCGGATGTTCTGACACAGGATCGGAACTCTGATGACCAGTGCTGGCATTTGTTTATGCAATTTTCCGTACATTTTGTCGATTTCTGCTGTGATTGATTGGCCTGGTAGCAGAAAGTTATAGTGAATCACACCAGCCGCTGACCACCATGGTCTTTTTCTTTGGTGGGTTTTTGCCTTTGGAAAGTGCCTAGGTGGCTCATCTGCATTCAACCACTGCCCTGAACGTCTCCTATTCTCGTAGAGGATCCACTTTTCATCATACGATCCGAAAAAAAAAAAATTGTTTCGGTTACGCAAAAGCAAAGAAGAACAAATTTCAAAACGAGATGATTTTTGTCGATCACTCAAATCGTGGGGCAATCACTTTTCGAGCTTATTGATCTTTCTTTCCAATACGTTTTGAACCAGCAAAAATCGCATCGTTTGTGATGAGTCAGTCTCCACCAAGGTCCACAAATTCTCGTTCTGGATTACTGTAGGTTGATCACTTCGAAGCTCATCATCGAGACCAAAATCTCTGGAACGAAATTTCGCAAACCAACGTCGAACAGTGTATTCTATTCTATGATTGTATAATATTTATTAGTCGTATCAGTACTGCATAGATTTATCAGTAGTGTTGTAACTTGTTTAGTAAAATATTTAGTATTCTGAAGTGGTGGAATCTACAGAATACACACCACCCATCATTATCTGCATTGAGTTCCACATGAGACAGTAGTATACTGAACATTTTCGTTCGTTTGAGAGCACACCCTGTGAGCCCTTTCGCATGGAATTGGTTTATCTGATCAAACATTACTAGAGCCATTATGAATATGGGTTTGAGTGTCTTATTTTATATTTTCAATTGAGATTATAATTTTTGGTATCCAGTTGAATGCCATGAGACGCAAGACATACGTGAATTATGCACTCTTCTTCAAAGGAAATTTTAAATTTTTTACTGTCGCAGAAAGATTGAAATTTTTATGTGACCTTTTCTCTTTGAAATTGAACGAAATGAAGCTGATAAGGTAGCCTGAACATGCTTTACTTTGAAGTGCTGATAATCTGAACATTAGTGATAATTTTCAAGTATGATCTCATAAATTGTGATAGTATTCACATTAGAATATAAATATATGTGAGAACAAAAAGGATTGAAGTTAAAATTGAGCACTTTCTCATTTCACCTCCCAATATAACTCTAATTAGTTTTAATAAAATTTCAAAATGCCTCTGCCTCGACTGTCTTATGTCATTTTTATCTATTTTTAGATTACATCTGATGTTGATGAGAATCTCTTCAAACTCATCGAGAATCAGTATGCATTTAACTTTCTAACAGTTCGACACATTGACGTTGTCTTGCAACTTGCAACGTAGTTAACTGAATACCTCTCGCTGATGAAAATATTTAATCATATCTTGAAATGTCTAGAAACGAAGTTGAATGTTTCAATATAATTTCAAATATAATATAATCCCAGATTAAGTGGAATACTGTTGTTCTTATCAGTTAGCTTTTAATTCGCTCATTTACAGTGGAATTTGATTTTGTAAAATATTTTTTTCGTACCTTCTTAGTGTTAACATCAGTCACCTTTCTTAAACCTGTAAGTCCATTTATTTTACTATAAATTATCTTGTTGAAGCAAAATGGTTCAGTTATCAAGGACAAATATCAGTATTTATCAGTGTCCCAACTCGGATGGTCAGGACCGTAAAAAGGCACCAAAGAAATGGGTATATTTCAATAGTATGAATGAAAGATTGAATCCAAATACTTCTGACTACAGAAGTGCCCAAAACACACCAAAAACTGTTCTCTTCTGTACCGAACCAATATAACTCATCGATGTTTCCTACAAAAAAATAAGCTATTTTGTTTAACGCACTCGAAAATACCAAACTTGAAGACTATTTAGAAGAGCCTAAAAGAAGACCCTGAAAATATTTTATTCTCATCAAGGATTTCAAACATGCATTTACTTAGTGAGTGAGGAAATAGTCGATGACTTTTTCAATAGGGCAGAAGGAAAAATTATAGTAAACAAAATTATAGAAAACTCTATTATAGTAATTTCTATCGGCAAGAAGACTCATAACTCCCAATGAAAAATTATTCATTTCAAATGTATCTTCTACGATTTCCCATGAGAAGTTATTGAGAGAACTGCGCAACCTGGGCTTACATTTGGTCTCTCCATTATCTTTTCTACGAATTGGATCGTCCAATCCTGAATTGAAACATATCCTCAGTTTCCGTAGACAAACTGATATCGGGACCATTTCATAATACACCAATTCATTGTCATAATATTCGACAAGAACTCAAACCGTATATATTTTTCCTCAAGAAACCAGCTGTAAATTGCCTGACAATACTCAAAGACGAGCTGGTTTCCCTCCAAAAACCAATAGTGAACCACGAGAACTGAACTTTCCCCCTCTTCCTGAAACAAAAGACATAACCTTAACTCCTACAACGGACACGTCAGTAACAAGTCTTTCAATGAAACGCCCTATATCTGAGATCGCTACCCCACCCCCAGAATTATCTGAAACGGCCTTTACTAAAGCCCTACCAAATCAGCTGAAGAAAGTCAAAACGACCATAGATGAACAGTTATTGGAAGTTTTTCTGAGACCTACTAGACCTATGTTTGAAGACAAATCTCAGAAACACATCTTATCATATGCGGAGATCAAGGACTTTTCCGAAAACGTTTATGGCTCATCCGACCCTTTGAGTGTAGCGAAAATCTATCCATCGGATATCGTCGGATCATCCATTGCTAACAGAACGAAAAATAAAAATCCAAAATAAAATTAAAAAACAACTGGAATTAGAGGCATTCAGCGAAATAGAGGATAGTGATACATCTCAAGAAACCTACTGATCATCAAAGTTCTTTCTCTTTTTTTTTCTCTCCATATAACATTCGACAGGATACTTCAGTGGAACCTCAATGGATACTACACTCAATTAGACATGCTGAAATTGATTCTTTCGAAATACTTCCCATCAGTATTATGTCTACAGGAAACCCACTTCCGTAATCAAAATATACATAAACTCTCAGGTTACACATATTTTCATAAAAACAGATGTAGCCATCTTTGTAAAAATTACGTTGGAGGCAGAAACTATTCCATTAACTACTGATTTAGAAGCTGTGGCAATCAAAATTCTAGGACCACAAAAATTGCACGTCTGCGATGTATACATTCCCCGAAATCAGAATCCAAGTTCAGTAGAATTGTCCAACCTCTTCAACCAACTACTCTCTCCACGTATAATATTAGGAGATTTCAACTCACACAACCACAAATGGGGATCAACGAAAACAACACAAATGGGCAAAACAGTAGAAACCGTCATTAATAATCTGAATTTTAATCTTCTAAATGACGAAAGGAATACTAGGTTTACTACTACTCTGCGATCCAGAATTATTCATGTCATTGGACTGGGAAATACTTCCCAAACTATAGGGAAGCGATCATCATTCCATACTTATATCCAAAGAACAATCACAACAATCAATTTCTATACCTCTAAATTGGTCCCACAAAATAGCAAATTCGAGTAAACTCGCAACAATCATTGAAGCGAAAATTTTAACAGTAGATGTCGAACAAATGCTGAACCGTGACATAAATGAAATCATTAGTAGTTTCTCACAAATTATTAGGCAAGCCGCTGAAAAAACTATCAAGAAATACCACATTTCTAACAAATATAATTCTCTTCCTTGGTGGAATCAGGAATGCCAAGAGGCAGTAAAAATTATAAAAAAGCATTTTACACATTCTGAAAATATAAAACTCCTGAACACCAGATAGAATTCAAAGCAAGATACATCATGAAAAAAAAGTAGAAGGCAATGTTGGAAAGAATATGTATCAGAAATTAATAGTAATACCCTCGTTGGAAAAGTCTGGAAAACAATCAAAAGAATTTCTGGCAAGCCGGTCTTCAGAATTTAAAACCTGATTTCCAAGCATGCCAGATAATTCATTGAATCACCTCATAAAAGAAAAAGAACTTTCGAACTGCCTTAACGAAACTAAAAACTTCTCTCCTGGCTCCTGGCCCAGATGACATTTCTATGATTTTCCTCAAACTGATACCTAATAGCACTGAAAATTACTTGTCAGAATTTATAACGTAATTTGGAGCAAACATGTTTTTCCTCGCTTGTGGTCTGAATCAATCATAGTTACCATATATAAAAGCGGCCATTCAAAATCGACAACTGAATCATACAGACCAATTGCATTCACCCGCGCAATGTATGAAATTCTGGAAAAAATCATCATTAGAAGATTAATGTGAGGTCTGGAAAAACAAAAACTTCTCATAACTCAACAAAGCCGATTCCGAAAAAAAAAACGATCCACACTTGATAATCTGATTGAACTCGAATCTGAAATTTATGAATCTTTTATAAATGACCAAGATTGTATTGCATTTTTTTATATATCCAAAGCATGATACAGTATCGAGTAATCAACCAGCTAGACTCCAACCATCCCATTATTCATCAGATGAAAAAACTGATCAATATACTCTTGAAGGCGACTTTAAATAAAGTAAATAAAAAAATCACCAAATGATTTGCATTGAATATTCTATTTTGAGTACAGCGTAATGTTGTTTTCCATGGGTGGTTTTTATACATTCTCAATTCATAGATAATAATTTGTTCTTTTACAGATCAGCTTTCAATGCATCATTATTGCTGTACGTATTTTTTTTCAAATTGTTCATACTTTTTCATTTCATTTTCGCAGATAATATTTTTGAACAATGGAGATTCAAACCTGAAATTGTCATTAGTTGATTCAGAAATTGAATACATAGAATTGCATTTCGATTCAGCAAGAATAATAACAAACTTAACGTAAATGAAAAATATATAAAGAATTTTCCTTTTGATCCGAGATCGTTGTCATAATTTTCAAAAACTAGCTCCTTGACTGAAAAGGTAGTACGTTCAGATCATAAGAGTCAATATAAACGAAGTTGTATATTTGGAAAACATTTTCATTGTATCTCATTTTATATAAACCTAACAAAGAAAATGAATTCCAGCACACTAATGAGCATCGAATTCAATTTATGATGAAAATATTCTAGGTCAACATTTTTAATATTTCACATATATTTGAATAACAGAATTTAAAATTATTTGATCACTTGAGATAACAATATATAAGTACACAATTCCGAATAGCAGATTATATTTTCACATCGTGGTGGCTTCTCCTTACGAGGAACTTATTTCTCTTTCTTTCCCATTTGTCATATTAATATCGTTAGTTGAACTGAAAAAAAAATAAAAAGTGAAAAAATAAGGCAAAATGTGCAAGTGAACAAAACAAAAAAATATAAAATAATATTATAGGAATCAAAATATGCCTGAAGACTGTATAGAGGAGACATACTCATACATACGTATGGGAAAATAAATATTTCGAAATGGAATCTAGAAACATTAATATCTCTCAATGTAACTACACAGTAGGTTTTGTTAAATAATAATCCTGTCATTTATTCATGATTGAAATAACGACAATACAAGTACAAATGGATTAGTGTACACCTAATGGAATACAACTACTTCTTTGTCTTATACCACGCTGGACAGGCAATAATGCAAAACTCCTCACAAAGGTTATTCTTGCAGATGTTTCTTGTTCATCCTGCAGCCAAGACTACGCTGGAAGCAATCGAGTAGGTAAATCACTCATACACCGGTTCCGAAGTGTTACCTCTCATCATTACAGGAGAGATCCGACCCAACCAACAGTGTGCCTGGGACTTGATTCACATCAATGCGGTTCGATTGCATTCATGAATCCTCCGTCTAAGAGAAAGATTGTTAACTAGAAACAGCTTGATCTCATGAACCAAGTTCCAAGCGGGGAAGAAACATCCCATTTACCAATACTCGAATAGAAATCAAAATGAGTCTGAAGATTGTATCGAAGAGAAATGCATACGTCAAAAAAATAAATATTCCGAAATGGAATCTCGAAACATTTATTTCTCCGAACATTCCTACCTACCCTGTAGGTTCTGGTGAATGCCTACAGGAAAACAACTACTTGTAAGATACCTCTCAGAGGTTAGTATCGCAGATGTTTCCCGTTCATCCAGCAGCACTACACCGATCTGTATGTGATCTAATCGATTTATTTTGGCTTGGTCCTGCTGCTGGAAGTAGTGGTTTTCCAGTAGGCATTTACCATAAAGTATTGTGTAGGAAAGAAAAGAATGTCTGGATGTAGAGAAAATCAGATATAAACGTAGCAAGAATGTCTCAATAACAGATTCATTGCTTGAGTTTTTGATAATTTTTCTATTTTGGTATTGTGACAAAAATGTGGCACTTGTATGACGTGAATACCTATATGACCCTTTCATCTGCTTGTGAGAGGACATGTGTGGGTAATATTTAGAATAATATGTCGTCTAGTCAGTTTTCGTTACGTAATGTCAGAAACACAAAACAAACATCAATGGTAAATATCGTTAACCCACCGTCAGGGCTTTGATTCCACCGAGGGCCAGGTCCAGGATACCGCTGTGAGGGGTGGTGGCGGAGGAGGTTCCAGCGACGAGGGGGATGACCGCCTCCATCTTCCCCCCCGTGGCTGCGTCTCTGCCTGATGATTTCTGCGGCACACACGCGACCGCGATATCAGCATAGATTTCGATCATAAACTACAGGATAGAGCGGACAGACTGTTCGTACTGTGAGAGTGTGAGCAAATCTCGTGAGAGAGGAGTAACAAAGAAATATGGTCTCCCAATCACTCCGAAAGCTCTGTTAATCACAACTGAACGCTTCTTCCCTCACAATTTCTCATAAAAACGCGATATTTAAGAGCAGTTCATATATCGCGAATACATGATGACAGATGCACCGGCAATGACGGTCTGACGGTTAACGGAGCGATAGAGAGGCTCTTTATGCTCTATCGATGTATTTCCACTGTCCCACAAGTATTGGTCACATAGTCTCTCACAGGAAGCGGTGTCTATTCTCTAGGAATCTCTATTTCACACTGAACGTTTAGAATAATTAACTGGTCACGTCATTCGTTTACATTTTTTATGATACGTGATGACGATTAGTCAAGGCTGGCCCGAAGACTGTCTAGGTGCAAGGGACAGCTAATATAGCAACATGAAACTCTGTGGATGAGGATGTGTGACTTGAAAAAACTTTGGATTTGACATTTTTTCAATTCGACGTAATTGACAACGAAAATAAACCAAATAAATCAAATATACCAAAATTATTCATTTTCAATAAATGATATCAATCATAAAACTCCAAACTCATCAAGGTGAATTATTTTACCTTATCCACAGACATAATGTTAAGAGTCATGCATGCAATGAAATGTTCTAGTAAAGAAGAAAAGATCACACCTGTATATATGAGATGCTGGGTTTGGACCCGGCCCAGCGATTGATTGGAGAGTTAGTTCTATTGTGAAGAGGTTAAGAACTATTTTTATCTAAAGATTGAATAGAATTGGAAAAGTTGTGAATGGGATCTGCAGCTCACCAAAATGTAGTGGTTAACATGTTGATCTATAAAACTTCAATATTTTCAAAAAGATTAAATAGGAGGTTATAGATATATTCTCAAACATACCAAACATCAAACAAAGATGTCCTCTTTCTCGCCTACAGAATGAAATGCGAAAACAAATTGAGATTTTATTAGAAAGTTCTCTAATATAATAAATTATTTTATTTTCCAAAATACGTTTCAAACTACTTAGGATATATAGAACATCTTTTTACATTTTGAAAATTCATTCTTTTAAATAAATCTTGATGATAAAAATATTATGGGTTGAAATCTCCAGAAAGCATTCTTGCTTCATGAAATTATTTCGTTGTTAGAGCAGGTAAACAATCTTTACTATTGATTTGTGGATTTTCTGTTCTTTGTGTTTATTTGTTTCCATGTACAATTTGGGACATGGTAAGTAGATCTAGTTGACAGAACTTGGGTGTTCTCGAATCTAATACATAACATACTCATTTGACAGTTCATGAAGATCTTTCCCTTCAATTATTACAAAAGTAACTTCTTACTGTATTCATGACTTGAATACAGTAAGAAGAACTTTCTTATGTATTTGAGAGTGTATATGCGTACCCTGTATCTGTAGAAGTATATACATTGGAACCACGAAAAGATTGGAAAAGGCATAATACAGAACCATAATTTAAATAAACTACCGGATATGGTATATTGACAAGTCACCAGTGACCGAATACGCCCTGAGTAATGAAGGTCATAATACCTAACGAATTCAAGGAAACCCAGATATTTTCAACACACAAAAAGTGCTGAAAAAACTTAACAAATTCAAAAGCCTCCACCAATTATTGTAGAGTTATACAAAAACTTTAATGATTTTCATGTTCTGGTACGAAGTTTTCTGAATGCTCGAATGAAAGTCATTTATGACAACACTATTAAAATCAATATGCAAAACAAAAATTATTTTGAGCTGCCTTCTGCATCATTAAGTGACATGGAATGTCCGTGACATTCATATGAAAATAATCAAAATAGCCTCATCAAAATAATGGGCGTAACGTGTTGATACTAAACAACCTCTTAACAAGGTTGTATCATTTAGACATCATAAAAATGTTGATATTGTATACGAATTACTGATATATCAGATTTTAGAATTCAGATACTATCATTGAGAAAATACAAACTTCTGACCCAATGCAAGAAATGAAAAGCTCTAAACCGTTCGCAAAAATACTGCGCGAAGCAACCACAACGTATTTCATCAGTTCGGACTTCCATTGTCTAATCTAATATAATACATATATTGATTTGAACACCCTGAAAAAAAAAACAATCACAAAATTAATAAGATTAACCGAAAATAACAATTATATTAAACAAAAACTGAAATTACAAAAAAAAAACAAAAAAACTAAAAATAAAAAAA
>WOGN01008741.1:0-11143 GCA_015342105.1 Leptinotarsa texana
TATGTTCGCCTTCCATGATGTTTTCAGAAAACAAGCACTTATTTACATTATCAATGTTGTTACTTCACTATTACCTACAGTCTTAATTTTTTTGTAAGTACCTATTCTTTCGAAAAAAAAATATATTGCTCACTCTGCTTATTGTCATGGAACCATTCAAAGGAGATATTCAGTATAGTAAAACCTGCAAATTCCTTATCAGATACAAAAAGTATATTTGCTCAAAAAAAGCAGGTCAACGGTTTCAGACAGGAATATATTATCATAAGAAGACTCTCAAATAAGATCTTTGTTATTATTTTGTTGTGAAAAATTTTCATAGTGATTTTTTATATTCCAGCCGTGATGAAAGTATCATGTTCCAGTCCAGGGATCCCATCATGAAGCCAAATGAGACCAAGGATAAAAAATTAGAATCCAAAGGAGGAGGTCACGGTCATGGTATCCCAGTGGAACATCCGACGTCGTGAGTACTGTTTATTTTAAAGTGATATCATGATAATATAAACGAAGTTAATCCCATGAAAAAATCTATCAGTTGAAGGAAAAGTTAACCTGTATTATTTGAAACTGATGATGATTAATCGTTAGAAAAAATGTTAAACCAGTCCAAGTGGGGAAGGCTCTGTTGTTTTGAAAATAATCTGAGCTCTTTCGAAATGATTGCAACTGTAGATTATGGATGTGTTCCAAATAAATGAATAATTTAGACCTACACCATAACTTAAATTTTTTGAAGCACATCTCGAAATGAGGTAATTCACAAAGACAAAAATGGTTATATAAAATAGCTGACAAAATATATCAAACATTTTCCGACTCGTTGATTCATATTGAATATTCATATTGAAATCTCTTAGTGAACGGAAAACAAGAATTTGATAAGCACCATTACCACTTCTATAAATTGGATCCTCACAAAAATTAACCAACAATAATTTTGATCGTTGACAACAGAGAAACTCACCAGAATGAAAATTTTCAAGAATTCAATTCCATTACCAATATTTGGAATACAAACGGAATAGAAAAATGTTTTTCATATAACTTATCGTTCATATGAAAGTATTTGTAATTCAATGTTTATATAGAAGTAGCTGTTACGAAAGGGCTTTTTTTCCAGTTTGTGTTTGAAAATTACTTCTCTCCATAATCTTTCTATATAGATAACTTTTGAAATTGATTGATTGATTCCTTCCTTTCTTTGGAAGATTCCCACATTTTTTGTATCAAGATGTAGAAGTAGAAAGCCAAAACCTCTCCCAAAAATTACTCGGTCCTAAAAATATACCCTTTAAATTTTTCAAGAATTATGCTCAACCGCCTTAGAAACGTAAGAAAATATTTAACAATTCTCTATACAGTGCTATTCTCTAATGTCCCCCCTTTTATTTTTTGAACGGGTCAACTCAAAAAATTGAAATTTGGGATTATGAAATTATTGCATGAATACTTCATTTTGAAGTGAAATTGACACATGATACTTTCAAGATGGCGATTGGGGCCATTTGGGAAAAAATTTAAATAGAAAGGAGGGTCTTGTGACACATCTTTTTGAAGCTTCTAATGAATACTTCACAATCCTACGTAACGACTACAAAATGGAGGAACTTTCAATAATTGCCTGAATACACTGACATTTAACTACAAATATGAGGTAATGAGCTTGAGGTCAGTTCAGAAGATGCTCGAAATGGTTCCCTTGAACTTTTTGATATACGAACAACCTATCTGACATTTCAAACCGAACATTTTTGAACACAGTAACGTCAATACCTCTATAAATATTTATTATTCTCTGCCGTTTATCCAATATTGAAGAAAGTTCAGTTTCGAACACTTTTTGCTTCAAATAGCCCCAAAAGTCCAAAGGACGTAATAAGTAGAATGTTCAGGATTTACTACCATCTCCCCATTTATTTGCAATTGCTGTTCTTCCGGATTGGACGGATCACCTGGGGGCTTTTTGTTAAGTACACTACCGGTATTTGTGAATTTGGATACAAGTTCCCTCAAAAATTTCATAGAGATAGGACGATTATGAAAACGTTCATTGAACATCCTTTCGGTTTCGTGAAAGTTGCGTGTCGCACCGTAAATAAAAATCATTTAAATTTTTTCTTCCAATGGACGAGAATTGACCATTTTAGAGATTGTTAATGTAGTACATTCCTACTAGTAAAACCTAAAACTAAAGGAGATTATTCTAACAGAACAATGATGTTCATTGTCGTACTGACATTTTTCGTCGTTTTCATCAACAAAAAATAACTTTACAGATCTTATCGTGTTGTTGAAATTGCCATATGGCAGATAAACAGAAATATTTCTAGAAATATCGATATTAATGTGTTTGTCTTCAGGAAATTATTAAATATTCCGCCATTTTGTATAGTAGGTGAAGATATTGACTTCATATTCTAGGGTTGTGAAGTATTTGTCAGGATCTTCAAAATGATGTGTCACAAGACCCCTTCCCTACTATTTAATTTTTTTCCCAGATGATGCCCAGTCGCCATCTTGAACTTACCAAGCTTGCTAAACTGAAATGACATTTTTTTGTTGTTCGGGTTAGTGAATTGATTCTAGTTTTAAAGTAAATTATTTCCACCTACTTGATAATATCGCTTTCCTTAATTTCAATTCAATACCTAGGTATTCGTAGTAGGTTGGTATGATATAATTTTGATAGAATTACATAGAATTACTTCTGTGTTCGTTTCAGTATATTTGCCTAGTACTCTCTCAAGTTTGTTTAAAACATTTTTTTCAGTATCATTTTATCATATCATATCAGTTTGTGATTCTCTATCCATTCATTTCTTAAATTGCATGCATTTAAAATTATTTCATTTCATATGAGAAACGAATTGAATCCCTCTTTACTGATACGACCCAATATTGCATTGTTGATTTTGAAAGTGAAGCAGTTTTTTGTAGCTTTATGTTTACACGATAAAACATTCGTTTTTGATCGTAACACATCAGAAAAAACTAATGATTTTGACAAACTTCATTCTCTACTTCCATACTACATACTACTACAAATTGACCTGCCCAGTCAAGAGCTAAAGCAATGATTTATAAAATATCCATTAAAGGTTGTTGAAAGGCTGAGAAATCTCGTCGCCACGAAACCTTTTTATTAAAAAAAGTTTCATTTAGCTTGCCTTGTTTATTTGTGTCAAATTTATTAAATGAACTTTGGCCCCACTTCCTGTTGACAGGTTGATCTGATATTTGGTACACACAGTCAGTTTTGATGACAATACAATTAAATAAATTATATATCATTGTAATTATATATCATTGGTCGCAGCTACAAAATTGCGGATTACATATTTTTCCACAAGTAGCCCACTGTGGGTGGCCAGGGTGATAGGGCCAGGTAAAATAGTAGTAGACTCTGAAAAATATGCAAATTCAAGATGGCCGTAGCCCTATCGAAATGATCGGTAAACGACGCTATCGGCTACATTGGCCTCAGTTTCGTCAAACTCAAAAGTCCGAAACAGATTTACCGTCAGTTCAGAACAACTTTGGAAGAGAGGTCGTACATCTTATTATGTTTGTTTAAAAAATATGTAAGGTTTAAAATATGTTTTTCCTTCAACCAGCTATAGTACCCCTTTTAACGTGCGATTCCTAACACGGAAATCCTAAACATACAGTTTTCAGAAAAGTTCAATTATGTGACGGTCGAAAGTAGGACGTTTTGTCATGGGCTTCCACTGTCCACAAAACGCAAGGTAGCACTGTAGACCACGCAGTTGTGTATTTAGCCTCGGAATTGTTTGAAGAATGGCAAGCATACGTGGCCCTAAGACGAGTAAAGACTTTGGAAGGTTTATGCATTGAAGATTAATATTGCAACAAAGTGCCGTGAAATAAACCTTGTTATACCGAGGCACAAAATGCACTAAACAAAATGAGAAGAATTAGGTAAAAAAATTAGAAACTAAAAACTTGAAAAGGAGATGAGTAAAAAAATTGTTTATGTTAAACGGTTTGTTTAATAAAAAAAGATTATAGCGATGTGGATAATGTATGCGTCAGATAAACCAAATAATAAAATCGTTGGGCATCGTATCAACACATTTACTCGGATTACGCTATGCCCAACGATTTTATTAATTTGAATCTGATCAATATCGTAGATTGCTAAGGAGAGTGGTGTGATGACTGCTACCAAGGACCTTTTTTAATGTAACCGTTTAACATAAATTCATTTTTTACTTTTATTTATGCATAACACCAATACGTTTCGAGATAGAAATAGTAACTGAATCGAAGGGGTTATATTTTTTAGGAGTGATTAACTTTCAGGGAAAGAAATTTTTGGCTTTCTACTACTCCATCTTGATACAAAAAAAGAAGGATGAGGGAATCTTCCAAAGAAAGGATGGAAGTAAATCTATACATGGATGTGTATATCATGCAAAGAAGTAACTTTCAGATACAAACTGTGAAGATTCCCTCATCCTTCTTTTGTATCAAGATGGAGTAGTAGAAAGCCAAAAACTTTCTTACCCAAATAATAACTGTTTCACAAGTATTTGGTTTTCACGTAATAGCTGAAGATGTTAATTCTATAATAACATGAAAAAATGTGAAATTGAAACCTTGTTTCTAGTCTCTAGTTTTTTCCTGGCAGTCAGAGCTGCAGGGGGAAACAGAGGATAAATCTCATTAGGTAGTAGATGTCAAAGTTTCATTTTGCAACGGACTGCCTTTGGAAACCTGGTTTATCTTTGCTATTTTTGAATTGACTTTTCTCTCGATCGTCTTTAAAAAAGCAGATGGCATCGCCTTTTTTACCAAAGCTCATCCTTCATGAATATAATCAAGTAAAGAATTCGTGGTTCTGCCTAGCACCACTGGTGACCCCTATGGTGGTTTCGTATTATTGTCTTTTATTTGATCACGGATGTTATTTTACAGGCTCTGGTTTCAACTAATTCCAGCCGATGTAATTGTATTTGAATGACTGTATCATAGCATTAACATTTGGCCTTCGATTTTTAGGTATGTGGAAACACTCATGCATGTTTTCAAAGGGAATGTTGGATCTGGAATTTTTGCTATGGGGGATGCCATAA
This sequence comes from Leptinotarsa texana, assembly GCA_015342105.1. Lineage (NCBI taxonomy): Eukaryota > Metazoa > Arthropoda > Insecta > Coleoptera > Chrysomelidae > Leptinotarsa > Leptinotarsa texana. The sequence goes on from WOGN01008741.1 coordinate 5,100, forward strand.
AAAATGCTGGAATAATCTTCGGGCCGATTGTTGTTCTATTTCTTGGTTTCATTTGTGTCCACTGCCAACATCTCTTGGTAAGGAGTACTTTTCAGTTTATCGATTGTTATTGGGTATGCACAGTTTCAATATTATAAATGTCATAGAAACTGTTATATAATGATAACACTTCCAAAATACCAATCATGAAATTATAAAACAACAAGAAAAATTAATTGGCGCTCCGGGACGGCTTCATTGATTCCAGTGGTGCATTTGGTTTTTCAGCTGCAGGAAAACCCGGAAAAACCTGCAGCATCACATTATCTGAAGATCTTTATCTGCCAATATTTTCTGTCTCATAAAACAAGATGTAGGGTGTCTCCAAAGGCTCCAATAAATTGAATACATCGCCAGAACACTTGACATGACTATTGTCAAACTTAAACCAGACCGTTTTGTTTTTGGTCAAGACGTAATGATGACCAGATTCAACGCCAGAACCACAGTGAACAATGACTGCATGAAGATTATAACATGGTCTGCTAGACTGAAGTGTTCATCAATTTCGAAACTTCGTTAGAGTATGGTGCTTCCGTCAGATATTGAGTCATGTTTGAAGATCATCAGTGTTATTATTAGTTTGACTGATGCCTCAGCTTTACTCATTTTCTTATAACACGTTTCACAATACAGTCGATCATCACCTGTTAAAGGTTTCATTTTCTGATGATTCAATAATATGGTTTGCATGGACTGGTTATTAGTCATATAAAAAACGCTAGTTGAAGTTCCAGAAATTCACACACGTTTTTGCAACCTCTTGAATATTTACTACAAAGTAAACAAGTGAGGACTTTTCCAGCAAAATATTTACAAACACAAGTCAAGATAGACTCTACGGAATCATTCAATCCAGACCGGTCAGGAGTATTGATTCTGCTATTATTTTGATCACGAAGAGTATTCAACAAGAACCTCAAGAATTCGGAACATCCTCTTGTTGTCCAAACGGGTATCTAGTGGACTTCAAAGACTCCAGGAAATCTGTTGGAGGAAAAGATGATATATTCTTACGAAATTGAAGCTGCATGAACAGGTATTTGAGTTTGGTGAATAAGTAGAAAGTATTCTCGTTCTCGTTCATCATTAAAACCTCGTTCTTGAAATTCTTCGTCATGAACAACATTTGTAAAATGTTATTCATGTAGCAAGTGTTTCCTAAATTATCTTAATCCAATTTTATTTTCAAGTATTTCAGGACAACTCTCTACTAATTCGTAAGGAAGAACATATTTCACAGAATCTGCATGAGAACCATTTCTCAAGCTGCAATCGATCCTTCCAAATGATGAAGGATTTCTCAAAGGGATCGCTTCGGCTTTCGCTTCATGAAACCCTTTCACTGAAAGGAAACCATAACCACGAGGACTGCAACTCATATTTGGGAAGAAAGAATGACCTAAGTTCATTGACCGAACTGAAAAAGGAGAAGGTGGATCAATCACTTGCGAATTAACCTTGATAGGAGATTGATGAATATACACTTATCTTGGCTTGTTTCGAAGAGATTTTAGTTCCATACTGAAATGAGGGCAATGCGTGATCTCATCAAAATTATGTGAATTACCACGTTCAATAGCAATACTAATTTTTTCTACCAGAAAAGAGGTAGAACGGTGGTCTTTCGTTGTTTGGCCTGTTCTCCTACCGATTTCATGAACGAATAACAGAGACTCTGGGCCATAAACACCAAAAGTTTCAACCGCTACTGGATGGAACAGATAATTAGCAACAATATTTTGGTATTTTTTTCTTTTCAATTTCTCGCCAGGCAATGCTGTAGTTCCAGCACACTTCGAACTTCCGGCTAGATGGGAAGCCGCGACCGTGTCAACTCAAGTGAAGTCCCATACCACAGGTTTACCGTATTTGCATGGTATGAGAGACATACTATCTGTATAAGTACGGCATTCGTGATCCAGCCTTGAACATTTTGCAAAATTATTTATCACAAAGGGAAAAAACCGTTGAAATTGGTAGTCAACTTAGTTCCTCAAATGAAATCACAAGGCACACAATTGGGGCCAAATTTACTTTTAGTTTACATAAATAGATTTCGCTGTATAAAGTCGGTTAGTTATCGTATTGCATATGCAGAAGACACAACGATGATTTTTTCTGGAAAAACATGGCAACAATTATATCAAACAGCAGCAAATAGTTTGAAGGATTGCTGAACTATGGCCACCTCAGTTTGAATCTGAATAAAACCAAATTCATTTGTTTCACGCTTCTCAAAAACGATCAACGAATTCTTTAGGGCGGATTTACGAAGTTTTGGTGTTTTCTTTGCCTTTGGAACAGTAGGGTAACACAAAGCCTTTATCGAGTGAAAGAATGACCTCCGGGAGATAAATATATTCCAGGTCAAGCTAACATGAAGAATATACCTCTTGTTGAACCCAAAAACGTTTTGTTACCTCCATTACACATTAAACTGGGGTTAATGAAAAATTTTGTAAAAGCTATAGAAAAAGGAGGTGATGCGTTTAAATATCTTAAAAACGTTTTTCGAATATTAAGTGATGCAAAGCTCAAGGAAGGTATATTTGTTGGACCACAAATTAGAGAACTACTAAGTGATCAACTGATCAAGTAATGTTGAATTACCTGCGAAGAGTGTTTTCAAAAGAATTGTTTCGGAATTTCTATGGAACAAGAAAATAGAAAATTACGAAATAGTTGTGGAAGAACTACTTGAAAACTACTGCAGAATGGTATATCGCATGTCTCTCAAAATCCATTTCTTGCACTCCCATTTGAATTTTTTCCCAAAAAATGTTGGTACTGTCAATGACGAACAAGGGGAAAGGTTCCACCAAGACATACTAAAAATGGAGCGAGCAACATTACCAGCAGCAATGATGGGGAGTTACTGTTGGTTCCTTGTGAGGGAAAAGATGAAACGTATAAACGAAAGTCAACATCTGCAAAAAGGTTATGCACAAAAGACTTCATTTTATGTTTTTTCACGTGTACTGTAAATTGAGTTTGTTGTCCTCAATATTTATTGTTTTCTTATTGTTTTGATCATATATTTCCCTATAATATGTGAAAAATTTTGTCTAAAATCAAAATAAATCTAACTCAGAATCTTTACGAGATGAAAAATTTTTGATGTTGAAATCGCAGTAAGGATACTAAACTCTCATGTATAGCAATTATAACATTACTCTCAATTTTTGTTCTTATTTGTTGGCTAATGTAATTACACAAAGTTTTCAATCAATTTTACTTAAAACGCTTTTCTCTACAAAGTAGCTACATCAGTCACTGGGACATCAAACTATCCTACATTAACTTTTATACCTATAACAGTAGGTTGTAACAAAACTCATTAACTAGATAAACGACTCAATATGATAAAACAGGTGAATTCTGGCATTTCATATCAAAACTTGAACTGAAAGTATTGAATATTGTTTCTCTGTTGAGCATTAATTAACAAATTTGTGTGAAATATTTGAAAGTAGTTACATCTCTGATATGAACTGAATGGGTTATATTTTTTAGGAGTGATTAATTTTTGGGAAAGAAAGTTTTTGGCTTTCTACTACTCCATCTTGATACAAACTGAATAGAGAAAAGTATCTTCTGTATAATTCAGTGTTCATATAAAAGTATTTGTTTCGAAAGAATTTTTCTTTCGTGTAATTCAATGTTTATATGAAAGTAGCTGTTTCAGGAGGTCTTTCTATCAGTTTGTGTCTGAAAGTTACTTCTTTGTATGATCTACACATCCATGTATAGATTTATTTCCTTCCTTTCTTTGGAAGATACCTTTATCCTTCTTTTTTGTATCAAGATGGAGTAGTAGAAAGGCAAAAACTTTCTTTCCCAAAAATCTCTGATATGTTCTGTCATTCACCTGACTACCTTGATTGATTTTACTTGATGAGTTGTTTGGGCACAACTGGCTGTCATATTTTTTTGTAAACTCACGAAAAATGTGCTTTTCCTAATGGTACAAGTGGTCTGAGTCAAATCATCTGATTTGAGTAAGTTGAATCCACCTTAATACTTTATAAAATAATGATCAAAAATATCTATCATGAATGCTTATGCGAGAAATGTGACTCAACCCCGGAAATGAACAAAATGGATGATTGACGTCATCAATATATATCAATATTACTAGAAATATTTGGTTGTTCATTTTTAAGCAGTTATTTTGTTCTCAGTTCTTCAACATTTTACATCCTCTCCAGCACTGGTTCTCCTTGACTCTGGTTCAACTTGTTTCGAATGTAGCACATGTCGACTAGATTATTGAACTATTGGCCAATAACCCAGCGATTAGCCAAACTTAAGTAAGTTGACAATTTTATAGAACTGTATAGAGTACTAGAAGGGTCACAATCCTATTTTAAATGAATAGTATATCCAGACTGATTTTTCTAGATCTCCCGTTCATTCTAGATATTTCGACTCTCTTCGAAATCTCGCATACCAAAATCCCGATCGCATGTCACCTATATTTGGAGTAACGCAATCTAGAAACATAGAGGATCAAGAGCTCTTGCGCTTGATATTTCTGAAGACTTTGACCATGTGTGGCATGAGGGTTAGCCGGCCAAACTTCGATGCCAAGGCTTGTTGAATCATTATTGTGTATAGCTCCTCAGCTTCCTGAAAGAAATATCCTGCAAATGGCCGTCGATGCATTCCTCTCGAATACTTTCATCATCAATCCTGGTGTTGTCTTCAACCATCTTTTTATTCTGTATCAACGACTTATTGGAAAAACCCAAGAATCCAATATATTGCTTTGCTCTGGTTCGGAACACTGTTCCGAAGTAGAAAACTGTACACACCTCAGCAAATTTTGATGCTTGATAAAGCTCAGATCAGACATTCTTTGGTTTATTGTTCTCATGTATGGAAGCTCTTTTCTGGATTCCATCCAGAAAAGAGCCATCCGCTTGATTGAAGACGCGAGCATCACATGTAACCTTGATAGTCTGGAACATCGAAGAAAGGTCTCTTCTATAGATACTTTCACAGGAAGTGTTCAAGTGACTTGGCACATTTGATTCCACTAAGAGCGGTGGACTGTGGCTGCTCATCGTTTTGATGTTTAACTCAGTACACCTTGAAGTTCACTGTTTGAGAACTCTTTCATCTGGAGAACTGCGTTTATGTGAAATAAACTTCCTGAGAAAGTTTTTCCAAATGGATTCGAATTCCAGCGATTCAAATCCAATGTGAATCACTACTTTCGCACAGGCACCGCTCTGAGAGCGCCTTAAGGATTTTCTTATGGTGCTTGTTTTTTCCGTGAGAAAAAACCTGCGGGCACGACAATAGTCACAACCAAGCAATAGCTACTGCAGGACAATGAGGAGAAGTATCTCGCATGGACACGAAATGCCACCGTTCGTTTCGTGCTCGTCACCTATACTGTAGATGCTGTTGAATGCATCGCCACCGTTCCACCATCGCGTCGCCACGCCATTGCTCGGCCGTCTCTGTTTTCGTGTCCGCAGCCAAACGACCTCTTGATATATCGATAGTTTAAGCGGAAATGAAACTTCAGCATTTTTTACAGAATTAACTGAATGTGTTACTGGGAGATGTGAATCTACAAATATTAAGACCACGTGACGATATCTGAATGAAACTTTCCAGAATGTAGACTGGGTGCGATGGGCCTGTTCGCTGGCCTGTACGTTCACCGGATTTGAACTTTTATTGATTTTTTCTCTGGGGATATCGCAAAGACAAGAACTGATAGAAGTTTATATAAATCTAAAGAAAAACGCAAGTGCATTTCGAAGAATAAAACATTTCGACATTTCGAAAATTTGTCATGAAATAATAAATTGATAATGAATTTCTATTATATTTCATTATAATTTTAGTAGAAATATTTATAATAATAATAATAATAATAAATGCTTTTATTGAAGGTCACTCAGTACAAAATATACTAGCCTAACCTAACAAATGGCAGGATTCAAAATCTGCACATGATAAATCATTGCAGATATTGCTCTTCCATC
>WOGN01008742.1:0-11143 GCA_015342105.1 Leptinotarsa texana
ACTGTATAACATCCGGAGGAGATTTTACTCTTGAGTTGTCTGAAGTGTTCATCAAATTTGAGCCTATTATCAATATAGACACCAAGAAATTTTGTGTTCAGTTTGTTTTCCAAGATGTCATTGTCTATTGACAGTTCATTTAGCAGACATTGTATTTGTTTTGAAGATATTCAAGGATAATAAATTTGCGTCATACCAGTTTTTCACCTTTTCTAGATCAGATGATATCTTTTTATGTGACTCTGCTGGGTTTTTTCCTTCCATAATATTCTTGTATCATCCGCGAATAGAGTAAAGCTGCCAGATATATCTATCATAGTCAAATCATTAATATACAACAAAAACAGAATTGGACCCAACACAGAGCCCTGTGGCACACCTGATGTGATTGCCCTGCTTTCTGTGAGTTCCGGTGTTCTTACCATTTTTGATTATACCTGCACAAATTTGAACTCTGAAGTCAAAAGTTGGCGTTGTGGCCAGCTTTCATTGAACATTGAACTAGATTCTAGTTGTGCTAGTACTAGACTCTACAACTGGACTAGTACAACTAAACTTTAGTTGTAAAACTCCAGACATCACCAGAAGATGGCAAGCAACACTTTGCCGAAACCTGAAAATTCTGATTACTGGTCAATTATATGTTTATAAATGTAAATAAACAAAAAAATCCTTATGAAGATAAAAAACGCAGAACACGAAACGAAACCCGAGAAAACAGCTCATCAAACTTTTTCCGTGAGAAATACCTCTATAATAAATTTACTTTTACATAATAAAAACTTCAGATAATAATCACCCCAACTCCACCATGTCCAGAGGTAAAGAACTGGATGCTTTGATATCTGCATAGTGTACTCCACGATAACAGAAAGTAGTGTTATATCTAGGTATACTTAGATTATTTGGAAAATTATCATAGATAGGTAGACAAATAGATAACTATTTAGTGAATGAATCTGAAGCCGGCCCTAACCGATATCTCAGTCAGCAAACGCATGACTCATCGGCGAAACACCGCGAAAGTTGTAGATGAATCCCGAAATCCCTAGAGACATCCGGAGCGATCGTTGCCGATATAAAAAGGCGCCGCTTCTAGTCAGTCAGGCAGTCTGTACTTAGAAAGTGAATCGTGCGTTCAAAGAAAGAAATCTAACTGTGAAGATAAATTAAGCGTTAGTAGCTAAGTGTTGTACATAAATTAGTTGTGATAGTGAAATATTGTTAAAAATAAATTTGTTTAAGACAGTTAATTCATTAATTCGTTACAGTACGAATGACTGGAAGTATAGAGATGCTCCGGTAATTCGTTGACTGTTCAAAAAATGAGGTGAATGTTCAATTTTCGCGGGCTACGTACATTCAATTATCGATTGTTTTATGTTGGTACACTTGCTGTCGAAAAGTAACGGACAAAAGAATTTTCATCAAAGTTTGTGATAGAAATGGAATGGAGTGGTCAGAAACACTTGAAATGCTGACAGTGGCATACGGCGATTGTACTCTGTATTGGAAAAATGTTTACAAGTGGTACACTCGTTCTGGATGCCCCAGCACATAAAAACCAATGAAACTGTTGAGAATGTGAAGAAAATTGTTACAGAGAATGGTCGAATTACTTTTATGGGCCGTCCATTAATCACGTGTGGCTTAAAACCGGGGGGTAGCAAAAATCACGAAATATCACAAGGGAGAGGGGCGTGTAGAAAGATATCACGTGTATTTATTTTTTTCGTGAAACGCGCGATTTCTAAACCGAAAAGCGACGTGTAATGTGACTTTGACTCGCCGTTGCCAGGCAACGAACGAAGTGGCTGCGCACCATAAGGACCACCCGACTCGGCTTGTCGGTCGCCAGTTATAAACTTGTCTCCCACTTGTGCGCCACAGCACATCACAGCGCTGTCCGTCGCTTGTCCGTCGCACGGGTAGTAGCATCGCCCACTTGTACAGCTACAATCAGCATACTGAAGGTGCTGTTTGTTCGATTTCAAGAGAATTTCAGTTGACATCGAGCGGTGACAGAAACATGTCTATACTAGCAGTTCTGTAGTCACAAAAAATAATGTTGTGGGTCCATCCCACAAAGGGGTCAAATCTGGGAGACTTTCATCATCTTTTCAACGACCTGAAAGAAGACGAGGAGAAATTTTACCGGTATTTCTGAAAGACTCCAGGCAAGCGCGATAACGCTGCTCGATTCTCGACCGTACGTGTGACCAATCGAATAAACTGGTCATGTGACAAATTGCTACGCTCTCATTGGCTGGTGTCACAGAAGTCTCTTTGGTGATCTACTTACGTGATTAATGGACGGCTTCTTAGAGAAGTTTTGGAGGATGTCGGCATATCGGTTGGCTCATGCCATACATTTTTTTGTAAATTATGGACATGAAGAGTGTGGCAGCGAAGTTCATTCAAAAATAGCTGAATTTTGACCAAAAAAACCGGCGCATGAATATCGCTCAGGAATTGTTGGTTGACATCAACGGCGATCCAGATTTGCTTACAAGGGCCATAACTGGTAACCAAAGTTCAATCGTCCTAATGGAAGATTTTAGGAGAACCAAGACCAAAAAAGCACGCCAAGTTCAATCAAATGTATAGGTTTTGCTCACTGTTATCTTCGATTACTGTGGCGTAGTGCAGCAGGAGGTCGTACCACATCTTCGTACGGTCAATATAGAGTATTATCTTGAAATTATGCGCCGCAAAATAACACCGTAATCATGCCTTAGCCACCGTATTCACCAGATTCGGCCCCCTGCGACTTTTTTCTGTTCTCAATATTGAAGAGGCCCTTGTAATGACGGCGTTTTGCAACGATTAAAGAGATAAAAACCGAATCGCTGAGGGAATTCAAGGACATACCAAAAAGTCCATGTTAGGACTGCTTCGAGGATTGAAAAAACGCTGGCACAAATGTATTATATATGAGGGCAACTATTTGAAGGGGACAAAAATAGAAATTAATGAATGAATAAAATTTTTTGAGAAAAATGAAAATTCGCCTTATTTTTTGAACACACAGCCCGTAAATTCCGTCACGAGACTCTCAGGTTCACAGATACGCCGTGCTCTTTCAACCAACGTTTTAATTGCCCCCCTCTATCAATTTGTCGACAAGTGCGAGTGATAACGACCCTTGATCCTTTCCAGTTTTCAAAGATCTCTTCCTGCCACTCATTGAAATGAAGAGCTACTCCCGCTTCGTCTTGACCTGCCTCCTCGACCTCGTCACCAAAAATGAAGACGTAACCGTGACAAAAGAAGACTTCCTCCTGCTCGTCGACACAATCTATTCGACCAAAAAGACCCTCCCCGTGGATCTTCTTCAGAAACTATCGGGCGAGGTTCCGAAACTGAAACGTTTCCTCTTTAGCAATACTAAAGAAAAGTACAACAACTACGTCGAGGTGGTCCTCAAAAGGATAGTCGCCAATAGTTATGAGCCGTACAGGAACTGCCTGTGCGAATTGTTGATCGATATCTTCCAAAAGGATCAGACGACGCTAGCTAGCTGGGGGAAGGTTTACGGAAAAACTGTGGTGGCCAGCGCCGTTCTTCTGGAATACATATGTAAGTGATGGTTGTTGAAGTAACGAACGGTTTGAATGATTTCTTCGCCGATTTTAGTTAATAATTGGGATACTGTTTCGAAGAAATTGAACAGAAACGCTCTCAAGAGCGTTTTGGACAGTTTCAAGTCGGCGAACGATGATCTCAACTTGAAAAAACGGAAAGAAGACGGACTCAGAGCCAGCATTGTTGCTATTCAGGTGAGTTGGCAATAGTAAATAAGTTACTGATCATTACGATTCTGAAACTAGTTATTTATTAATCCTTCATTGAACTAATTACAGTTGGTTAGAGTATAAAATTGTACAACATAAATTACAGCTAAACTAAATCATTTTTGGGGGTATCAGAATATCATACAGCGTCCTTTTGTTCCAAAATTGATGTTCTATGAAAATTGAAAGTGAATATTCATTTTCACTTAGAATATAGGGGGTCTCGCGGTGGCCGTGGTAGTGGGCGGACGTACTGATAACATCCGTCCACAATAAGGTACGTGGATGCCATGTGCTATCATGGGGCTCCGTTTTCTGTTGTGTTGTGATAGTCCATGTAATAAGAGTGAGAGTTTAAAAAAAAAGTAAGTTTAAGGGCCCCTTTATTCACGCAGGTATCCAGGCCGGGTGGTTCAGATAACCACTTGAAGGGGCCATGTATGTGAATTACAAATCAAAAGGTCTTCCGGAGAGGAGGCTACCCAATTATTATATATGTGTAAAAAATCAAAAGGTCTCCTAACCAGGAGGCGACAAAAAATGTATTGTTCTTTATCACAAAAAGTGTGACAAAAAAGGCTTCGACGAAGCTTCTGTCAAATTGATGTCAATTTGACAGAAGGAGAACTGGCCAAATGCGCCTGATCGGAAGCAAGGGCCAACCAAACAGAGAGAGAGAGACACTTAGATATACTCTTATATCAAAGCCTGGTTCATACTTTGGGTGAAATAATTGATCTTTGGCAGTGCAAAATTCAAGTCATTTAGTGAAAGTGAATCCAACTTACAGACAAAAAATACTTAAAACATCTGCTGCCAACAAAAAATCACCAATATATCAACTGTCACTGGAAACAAATAAACAAGGTATTACAAGGGTACCTGTCGGTATAACAGATGACAACATAAAAGAGTATATACATAGATGCACAAACTCGATGGAGAGACAGATAAAACCTAACCAATTCAAGCCACATGATTGGTGTGGAATCCCATCCTCAACAGCTAGTTTATGAAGTGAACTTTAAGTCATAACATTTAATCGTTGATAGTTTCATCTTTAAATTAGAGAAACGTTTCGGCTTTTTACGCCATCATCTGTTGAAATTTCTTCTTGACGGAGGTACCTATAATCTTGGCGATTACACAGACCTTGGAACACAAACAGTTGCTGTAACTGGCTTATTCATTATTTTTAATCATATTATTGATCATTATTTTACCAACAACAATTGCAAATACTGTAATGCAAGCACGTAATTGCAAATGCGCATGTCCACTCCAAAAGTCAATAGTCCCGAGACAGTACCGAAGAAGTAACTTCTTTCATGCACTCCTGAAATGCTGAACGCCAAAAATTGCACTCCTTTCACGCAGTTTCTTCTGAATGAACAAAAACGGCCACACTCACTTTTGAAATAAACTGCTCCTATCAAGATAGCAAAACCTAATGTTAAAATTTATAATCTTGAAGAAGAGTGGAGATTAACCAGTCACCCGAAAAACATTCTCGCCAGGAACACCTGGTAGCTACAATTTATTGAAATCTTGAAAAGGGTTATCCGAGACATGATGAAAAGAGAAATGAAAATTTCTGGTTTTTACCACTTTTATTTGTAACTAACGTTACTGCAGTTTCGTCCTACATGGACATCATCAAACTTAAACAATATACTAAAATTTATTGTTAAGTTTGAGAATGTCCATAAAGGACCAAACTGCAGTAACGTTAGTTATACAAATAAAAGTGGTAAAAAACATAGAAATTTTCATTTGTCTTCATCATGATCTCCTACCACGTAGTAACGGCTACATCCATCAATTTATTATACGAGACAGTTTCTTTCAATGAATGAATCACAACACAGGCTCCGCTCTCAGAACTTCCTGAGGCTTTTTTCCCACAAAAAAAGCGGAAGGTTATGTTTGGATTGTTATGGAATAATGTAAGGCGGCTGTGGTCTGCAGACGTTGTTTTATCTTTTGCGTCTGTGTTCTCAATTGATGGAAATTTCCCCCATGAAGGAATTTTCGTGGAAAAATATGACTAATAGTCGATTACGGATAAGCTACAAATGAAATCCTTATCTGATATCGTTTATTGGAAAAAGAGAGGAATATTTATATCGTGTTTAATTCATTTGGTTATTTAGTCACAGAATTCCTTGTCATTTTTGACATTTCACATAAAAACTATAAATCTGTATTGATATTGTGACATACACAATATTGTTTATTGATAATAAAGAAGTGATGTTATAAACGTGTAGAGTCAAGAAAAAAAATAGATTATATAGAAAAATTATATTATAGAATTATAGAAAAATGACTAAAAATTCCATTTTGGAGAGATTATATTTTTTATATGGAGTTATTTTCTTTAATCTGATGTAACTGTTTTATGATTCATATAAAATGAACGTAAATATATGAATAATTTCACTCTCTCTGTTCTTTGTTAGTTGATAAAATTAATGGATATATTTTAAGACTTTTCACATTAGTTCACAAATCATACAATTTTAAAGAGGTTCAAGTGGAAAAAAATGGAATTTCGCGATTAGAGGTTGGGTATACTGGTACTACAGTTCTTGTTTTGTTGTTCCGTAGTCGTGATTTTGCTCATTATTTTTCTATGTTCTAGAAAAGTTCGTGAGTGTGGTTATGTGCAACTAAGTAAATTAAATATTTGTTTCTGAACAGATAAAGATTAATTTGGGTGGCGATTTTCTACAATACACACTTTAATTTCGAAATATTGACTGTATAATCTGATAAATATTTATCAGAAAACAAACCCAGGCAATTTTTTTATCCTCTAGACAAGCCGATCGATATTACTGTCATTGAAATGACAATGCCTTCAAAGAAATCGAAGAAAGGAGTGGTAAATATCGTTTAATTATTTTTGTGGGACTTCAAGCATGATTTAAAAACATGAAAATGTGTTAGGTTCAAAGTTCATATATTAATTTGTTGGTGTTTTATTAGAATCTTGTCCTAGCATTTTTTGTCATGGTTTATTGAAACTGCAACTGTTATGTGTAATTTTTTCTCTAGAAAATCAGCGACAAGATGACTGCCAAAAAGAAGTCCAGTTTCTCATTGAAAACGGCAATACTCTTCATTTCTTTGGCGATAGGAGGCCTGGTTTACTTCGATATTAAACAGCACGGCACTTGGAAAGGTAAGAATTTGCAGTATATGTATATGTAAGTCAAGATTATGTCTAGCGTAATATTGGTGAATATCATAATTATCAATGATATTTGCCGCTGCATTTCGAGGTCTGTTGAAAACATATGTAACCAAAAATTTTATGTGAACAATACCGAAATTTCATCGTAACGATACGTCAAATTGCAGACAGCATGACTCGCAGTACTCTGAAGGAGTATCGTGTTTGCGAATTTGCGTGCCTCGCCGTGAACAAGACAAAAGAGGGTTTCGGCTGGGTGGACGGTAGATTTGAAGAGGCTTTCCCCGAGTACCACCACGTCGTGAGATCTATCTCGGAGCAGTACATTGAGTTGCTCGTCAATCTTGGGAAACTGGCTCTTAACGGGGCCTTAAACTTGAAGGATGCTGTCGTGGAACAGTACCCCTTTGTGCTTCAGTCGGTGAGTTGACTTATCCTGGTTACCATTGAATTGATGCCAGATTTTCACTTTCATTTCTTTCTGTTATTATGTTATATATTGATTTTTTTTTTTCAGATTGAAGCCCAAGTTCCGGGTCTAATAGAGCAGTCGCAGAATGCTGTGAGCAGCGTTTACTCGTATTCCATTCAATACTTCAATAGAAGTATTGATTTTCTCAGAAAAGAGGTTTTTGTGTAAGTAAGAATTATAATTTATTAATTTTAGAATTTTTCGTGAGTGGGTATGTTCTTGTTATTCTGAAAGTGATCAGATTTCCCATGGTTCAATGTGAAAATGAGTAGTATCAATTGTTATATTGGCTTTCCAACCATATCTACAGAATATTTCATGTGCTCGAATAAACTTCAATATCAAACTGGAACATTTTGCAAATATGTAGTACTAATATTACAAGTCCAACGTAATGTGCAAATGAAATTTTTTATACTTTAAACAATTTCCTAACGGTGCCTAACTGTGTGGTTCCAAACTGTTGGGTTCCAAATGGTGCCAAGCTATATGGTTTCAAATGGTGCCACAGCTTCTGAATATATTGAAAATCAACTATCTGGAATATATTGAAAATCAACTATCTGGTTCCAAATGGTTCAATCTGTTGGGTTCCAAATGATGTCAAGCTATAAGGTTTCAAATGGTGCCACAACTTCTGAATATATTGAGAATCAACTGTCTGGTTCCAAACGGTGTCATTCTATTGGGTTCCAAATGGTGCCAAGCTGTCTGGTTTCAAATGGTGCCAAGCTGTCTGGTTTCAAATGGTGCCAAGCTGTCTGTTTCTAAATGGTGCCACAGCTACTAAATATATTGAGAATCAACTGTCTGGTTCCAAATGGTTCAATCTGTTGGGTTCCAAATGGTGCCAAGCTATAAGGTTTCAAATGGTGCCACAACTTCTGAATATATTGAGAATCATCTGTCTCCTTCCAAGCGATGTCATTCTGTTGGGTTCCAAATGATGCCAAGCTATATGGTTTTAAATGGTGCCACAGCTTCTGAATATATTGAGAATCAACTGTCTGGTTCCAAACGGTGTCATTCTATTGAGTTCCAAATGGTGCCAAGCTATAAGGTTTCAAATGGTGCCACAACTTCTGAATATATTGAGAATCATCTGTCTGGTTCCAAGCGATGTCATTCTGTTGGGTTCCAAATGATGCCAAGCTATATGGTTTCAAATGGTGCCACAGCTTCTGAATATATTGAGAATCAACTGTCTGGTTCCAAACGGTGTCATTCTGTTGGGTTCCAAACGGTGTCATTCTGTTGGGTTCCAAATGGTGCCAAGCTATATGTTTTGAAATGGTGCCATAGCTTCTGAATATATTGAGAATCAATTGTCTGGTTCCAAACGGTGTCATTCTGTTGGGTTCCAAATGGTTCCAAGCTATATGGTCACAAACGGTGCCACAGCTTCTGAATATATTGGGAATCAACTGTCTGGTTCCAAACGGTGTCACCCTGTTGTGTTCCAAACGGTGTCACTCTGTTGTGTTCCAAACGGTGTCACTCTGTTGTGTTCCAAACGGTGTCACTCTGTTGTGTTCCAAACGGTGTCGCTATGTTGGGTTCCAAACGGTGTCGCTATGTTGGGTTCCAAACGGTGTCATTCTGTTAGGTTCCAAACGGTGTCATTCTGTTGGGTTCCAAACGGTGTCATTCTGTTGGGTTCCAAATAGTGTCATACTGTTGAATTCCAAATGGTGCCAAGCTATATGGTTTCAAATGGTGCCACAACTTCTGAATATATTGAGAATCAAAGGTCTGATTTCAAATGGTGTCAATCTGTTGGGTTCCAAATGGTGCCACAGCTTCTGAATATGTTGAGAATCAACTGTCTGGTTCCAAACGATGTCATTCTGTTGGGTTCCAAATGATGTCAAGCTATGTGGTTTTAAATGGTGCCACAGCTTCTGAACATATTGAGAATCAACTATCTGGTTCCAAACGTTGTCAATCAATGGTGCCACAGCTTCTGAATATATCGATAATCAACTGTCTGGTTCCAAATTGTTGAGTTTCAAACTGTTGGGTTCCAAATGGTGCCACAACAAGAGTCAAATTTTCTATGTATAGAGTTCTGATTTTTTGTTATTACCTTCTAATCATGGCTTGCTTTTTTCTAAACACGCATGGTGAATTATTTCAATTTTTTTTTGTGGTAAACATGAACATAAATGTCAATTAAAGTTTCGGGTAATGTAAACCTAAAAATTATTTGAGCAGCGACAGATAAATCCCTGTCTTTACAGGCTCTTTTGTCCCGTTTGATAATGCATTATAATATACATTCTGGTAGGCAATGTATTTCATACTTTTTTGTTTTTTTCAGCGGACAATTGTCTCCTGAAAACGTTCAGAAAGTGGTAGTGGATGCCTTGAATACAACCCAACAGAAAGCGGCTGAATATTATCACTGGATCTATGAGAAAGTTCAGACGAGCATCAGATGAATTTTGTTGCTCGATTTTTAACCGTTTAATTCCTAGACCGATTTATTCCCACTTTTTACCATTGCATTTAATTGTTTTCATTAGAATCTATGAATTTTACGGTTATTTTCAACAAGTAAAAGGAGCTCGGGATGATAGCCCAGTCAATTTTAGTATTGAATAGTAGTCTGGGGATGTTAGCGTTACCTTTGAACCAACTGAAATGAAATTTTTTGTTTCGATGAAAGAATTTGTAGAAAAGCGAAATTTTTCTGGTTTAGTTTTGTTGGTTCGCGACTTCATTGTTGGTATTTGAAAAACGGGCTCCAAACTGTAAGGCTGAATTTCTCGTATGGATACTTGAAAAAATCGTCTGGTCAGTAGAGTCGGTTAAAAACTACAAAATTTTGGTCTTTCCGCAAAAGTCTTTGAAGATGGTTATCAAAATTTCTCGAACGTGGGTACGTTTTTTTTTAAGCAAGTTGGGTGTAAACTTTGACTAATTTTGTGAAGACTAACTTTTTATACTTTTTTTACGTTTTATTGAAATAATACAATATCGAAATTTCGTTTAGGTCAGTTTGTAGCGGGTGGTAGTAATTGACATTGAACGTACGCAGAAATTGGTATGATGATGATTTTTATTCCACTTTTTATACGTTAGTTTGTAAGATCAAAACGTGTATTTTGAATTTGTTAATATATTTTGTTATTACGAGAGATTACTTTTATTGTCGAACAGGAACAAGTCCAAAGTGTTTTGGTAGATCTTCTCGCAAAACTCGTCGGCGTTTATTTGTTTAACTGTCGAAACAATGTCGAAAACTTGCCTGAAATAAAAAATAAACGACTTAAGTTATGATAATGATAATAATAATATCATTTATTGCCCAACAGGTAACACCCACTTACAGGACATAATTAAATACATCAGTACTGATAATAGATAAAATGAATTAACAAATCATGTTCATTTTTATAATAATAATATTTATCCTTTGAGACGTTAACAACGTTTAGGACATGTCAGTACAACATGTGAAAATAGTATAAAGAAAATAAACATACTTAAAGATAAAATATCTCAGTAGTTTTAAAGTATCAAAAATAAAAGAAAAAAAAACAAGAATAGTCAAAATTGGATGTATAATAAAATCTGGATGAAAGTCTGGACCGCAATCAGCTAAAGTCGTCTAAAAGGAATTCACTGACACTGTAATAAGCCTTAGACAGGAGCAAATTTTTAACTTCTCTTTTA
>WOGN01008743.1:0-11143 GCA_015342105.1 Leptinotarsa texana
GAATATCGTAAACTGTTGACCGCCCAATATGAAACTGATTTGCTATGTCTGTAAAAGGCACACCACTATCCACTTTCTTTAAGATTTCCATCTTTTCCATTAAAGTTAAAGTTTCGTGGATCGCGATTGTGGTGAAGAAGCCATTTTTTGCTAATTAACAACTAGAAAGAAAGACGCACGACCGTTCGTTTTTGTTCCTCCTAGTGGCGGACTAACGAGTACATAGTTGTTTAAGACTAAACGGCGATGTATAGAACATTCCAGAAAAAAAAGAGAGGGAGGTGATTGCGGCGGCGGATTACCGAACCAAACTCGTTCAATAACGGCGGATTACAGAGAGTCTATAGATTGGATCAACTTGCGAAAAAACGGCGGATTATAGTAGTTGTCAGATTATGGAGCGGCGGATTAGCGAGAGAGTACTGTATGAACATACACACGGTACACAGAATGATCCACGGCCGGTCTCAAGTGACGTCCCCTAATTGCACACAAAATTCATACCTTTTAGAATTCTCAAGTGAAATCTTTACTTTTAAGCATTTTTGTCAAGAATATTTTCACCGACCATGTCTCATAATGTATACTCTAAGTTAGACAGTTAAATTTCGTAACTCTTTCTTTTGACTTCTGTTAAAAAGATCTTGTTGATATTGAACGGGAGCTAAATGAAACGAAAGATTGATTTCGAGATTGCACGATTCTTTGGCAATAAAATATAGTATCTGTAGTAAAATGACAATAGTCTGACTTCAAACAATTAAAAACCATTTGTTGTAATATTGCATACTTGAACAATACCTCTACATTTCACAGAAAATATTCTGAGAAGATTAGTTATGTAATGAAATTATGCAAGTATATTCCAAAAAGACATGTTCCTTTCTAAACCCTATACTATATTTTACTGAAAAGTTAGTTTCTCATCGATTTCATGCACAATTTTTCATTACTTTAGCGTTCAGGACTGTTTTGAGAAATTCCTGATGATTTTATCAAACACTGCATTTTATTACAACTTTCCTCTTTCCCTATACTTACTTTCCAGCAATAACAAGTCGGTTGAGTTGGTTAGTCCAAGTACACGGTGTTGAAGATTCACTCAGAGTTCCATTAGGACAAAAATACTGAAATGCTTGATTGTTGTTTGAGTCATTAAAAAAAAGTTTTCCTTCTCTCAATGTGCTCAGTGCAATATCACCTCCACTTTGGGTCAAACATCTAAGGGAATCTGCAAACGGCGTTTCATAGACTAAGTCACATTTCTGTGGACCACAGAGCTCACACAGTCCAGAATAATCAGATTCTGAAAAAAGGTCATTTTTATAAAAAATATTGTCGAACAATATACTGAGATATACTCATTTGTAATGATGGGGACAGGCAACAATATTGGAAATATGGTTGTAGTCTTTTCACAAATATATACATAATCAAAAAGAGTTAACCCAGTGAGAGAGTACCTGAGTACCCTTACGATAGGCGAGTTTGGCTCTCCTTGTTCATCTTTCACTGCCTGCCTGAACCACTGTGCATGATCTGTTTTTGGCGAGTGTATTGACTTGGGATGTGGGGGTGGGGGTTGAGCAAACCGGCCATCGGATGCCTACTTCCACATAGCCCCGCTGGATTCGGGAATGACAAAATCACTTATGGTTCTGTTATTCCCTAACTGAATGTCATCCCAACGATGGCTTAATCCAAAGGGGTGTTTATCCGTGCCGAGATGATGATTGACACTGAGCCTATAAGCTGTCTCTATGGAACCTTCGAGAAATCGAGCGCCCTTTCGTCGTAGCATCGCCTTGTCATGGTAATGCGGGGCTCTGCCGTGATTGACCTTCTTTCCCTAGCTACTCGTGGAACTTTTATGGACAGAGTAAACTTAAACATTCTTTCTGACGCTGAGTCTACAGAGGAAATGGATATTGAGCTTATAACTACTACTGACCCCCTCTGTAAATTTATATCAGGAGCGAGAGCTTCTCAACTTTCCAACTCCTGATCCAATAACTGAACCTAAAAAAAGATTTGGTGGTGCAGCCGAAACGACTAAGTCGTGTCCTCAAAAGCGGGGTAAGAAAGAAACTGCCTTGCACCAAATTATTGGGCGGCGTACGTAGAATCTGCCTCAAGTGGAGGAACAAACCCCATTATGAGCAGGTTAGCAAACGTTTGCGCTCAAGTGATGATTCACCAAAACCAGAGGCGATAAAGCCCTGCACGGTTGAATCTAAGGCATCGTCAGGTGTAGCTGACGTGCAAAAACCCTAATATAGGAAGGTTGTCGAGGGTATCAAGATGGGAATCTTGCACCTTGACTATCCAACTACCTCATTAATGATAAAACAGCAGAGCACATACTTTGTGCCTGCCCCGCTGGGGACCTGAAAGACCACTCACCATACAAACTAATCGGCTTCACTAAGAAGCTGGGTTTATTTCGTCGAGTGTTAATTGGTGTGAGTTACAATAAACCATTGAGGGTTGCGGTGGAGGGTCGAACAGACCTACTCACTTTGAACCTAACCTAACCCTTACGATAGCCTGGAACCACCATCTACAGATCGCAACTCATGATTGGTTGTGACGTCAATATACACCACCTCACCTGGGGAGAGCACTGACAATAATGAAAGAGGTGAGCATTTGCTACAGTTTATTATAGGAATTGGTCGATCGGTAGCCGGGCGGTTCGACGTGGGTGCTTTGTTCACTCACTCTTATCGACCGCCGTGTTGGTCGCTGGTTTAATCCCCAGGCTGAACGATCGATTTTCACTTGCTATCGTCCAACCCGTGTTAGGAATCACACGTTAGCCCTTAGCTTGCACAAGTTTCGACTTCTGAGGGTTGTCGTTCGTAAGGGTGCGACAGTTGGTTAACGGAAAAACAGATTTTAAAGAGAATGTAGACATATTAAATGTATGCAATAAAATAACCTGTGTTAAACCTAGACGTAGAGAAATAATGACACGGGAATAGATATTACATTGTTCAAGTCACTATGTTCAGAAATGGAGGATATCATACCTTAATTATGTCTAATAAAAACCTTCGGATCCTAAAGGATAGCTTTACTGGGTACATTTCCCCGGAACATCTGAACAGATGCAGAACTGAAGGGTCCTAAAAAATGCGCCCAATGAGGTATGGTTGGTGCCAAAGTGGTAGATTTGGAAAAGGTTGCATGGGCAGTAAACTCATTTGAACCATATAAGTCGCCAAAATCAGATGACATTTATTCAGATAAAATGCAAAAAGGATTTTAACTGCTACTTTAAAAACTGTGTTGAAGTATCAGAGCAATTTCGTCTCTGGTGAACGTATTGAAAATATGGAGACTGATTAGGATCACCTGTATTATGAAACCTGGGAAAATCGGACAGGAGACCAGAAAATTCTACAAGAAAATTCCACTACAATTTTTTGGAAGGATGTTTTGATAGTTTCTCGAAGCTGAAGGCAGAGAGCAGTTACCTAAAGGAAACGTGCCTCAGAAAGGTTTTTATGAAGTACTTAGTCAGGAAATATTTTTCTTATGTATGTTCGAAAATATATGTAAGAAAGTATATACTTTATTTAACCACTTTATATACAGTTGCATATTTTCTAGCAAGTCACAAAAGTTTATTCATTGGATAAAAACTTTAAGTAGATATAAAACTGGACATATACCACAATAGAATATAAACATAATATACATATAAGAGTAAATAATTTAAAGATAATGTCTCAGTGAACATAAATCAAAGTATTCCACCTTGTTTCACCTTTTCTTCATATTCATCTAGTGTATAAAAGGAATTTTCAATTAAGACAAGTTTGATAATTTTTTTGAAACAGAACATGTTGGCCTTTTTTAGATCATCTGGAAGGATATTATATAAGCTAAAATTTAAAGAACTATTTGCCGATTTGGTAAGTCTATATCTGGGTATTCTGATATTGTGTGCTCCTCTAGTATTATGTTGATGAATATCAGACTGTTTAACTAAGTTTGGTAGATTCTTATGGATCTCCACAAGAGTACTTAAAATGAATAGGCAAGTAAGAGTCATGATCTTCAACTTTTTGACCAGTGGTCGGCCAGTCTCTCTATACTTGACATTAGCCAAGATTAGCTTTTTTTGTTGTAGAAATACACTACATGCAGCAGATGAGCTACCCCAAAGCAATATTCCATAATTAAGATGGGTTTCAACTAGAGAGAAGTAAGTGATTCTAAGAGTATTAGTGTTGGTAATAAGGCGAAGTTGTCGTAAGTTGAAAAGTGAGCTGGACAATTTCAAGTTCAACTGCTTGATATGATTTGACCAACTGAGTCTTTCATCCAAAATAAATCCTAGCAGTTTTACACTACTTTCCACTAGTAGAGATATATTAGTGATAACAATTAAGTTCTGTGATTTATCATTGTTTAGTTTCAGCCTGTTTGCGGTTAACCACCTTTCGGCTTTTCCCTTGGCATCTGCAGCTAAAGAGATCAGGGAGCTGTAATCTTTATGTGAATATATCAGTGTTGTGTCATCAGCAAATAAAACACTTGCATATGGAGATAAAAATGGACTCAGGTCATTTATATAAATGATGGACAACAGTGGGCCCAATAAGAAACCCTGTGGAACACCAAATTTCACATCCCTAAAACTGGTCAAACTGTTATTACAAAATACTGCTTGAGATCGATTAGATAAATATGAATCAAGAAGAGAGAGGGATACCCCTCTAATTCCACAATAATTCAGTTTTTCTACAAGTATATCATGGGAAATACAATCAAAGACCCTAAAGACCCCAGACTAGTCACAGAGAGTAATACCCATACGGTGACCTTGTTCAAGACCCTCAATCAGCCTCTCGACATTCCTTGTAGCTGCACTAGTAGTTGAGCGATTTAAGCGAAAGCCAAATTGTGATTCATTAATGTACTTATTGTCCTCAAAGTATTTGGTCAATCTTTTTTCATTATCATTTCAATTATTTTTGAAAAAATGCAAGTAATTGAGTTGGTCGATAATTACCAGTTTGTGTTCTATCGCTCTTTTTGAATACAGGGATTATTTTAGAAAATTTGGAAATATCAATGAATTTTCCTGTTACAAACATTTAATTGATTAGATCAGTCAAAGGCTCAACAATGACAGAGAAGTAGAAAGTCAAACAGTTTTTCCCATACAAAATTTAGTTTATTGAATGGTCTAAATAAAAACCACCATTATTTTCCATAATTTTTTCAACAGTAGAATATTTTAAAGTCGAAATTATGAAACTAGACACCAATTGACCTGATAGTGGTTGTAATAATACTTTATCTCACCTGCCTCTCATTCTCAATTTGTAGTTCTCCCATTCTCTCATCGAACAAATCAATCAGCTTATTGATATTCTCCAGGTGATTCCTATAGTTCCTCAGATACTGCTCCTCCGCATTACGTATTTCGTCCATCAGCATTGAGATCGTAAAATCCTTACAGTCTATTACTCTTTCGAAGTTATGCCAAGCGAACTCCAAATCATTCCGCATCGCTGGTAAAGAGATATTTATGAGCATTTGTCTCCAATCTTTCTCATGTCTCCTGAGAGTGAGGTTGCTGTATTCAATTTCCCGCGTGAGCTTGTCTCTTTTGAGCTGCTTCTTGCGCTCGATCGCTTTCAGCTTTTTCTCGGCCTTCTTTTCCGCTTTCAGAGCTTTTTTCTCGTCAGAGGTGAGTTTAGGAGGCATGTTTCTAATTGAATCAACTTTCCAGAAAGGTCAAAATATATAATTGCAATGACTGACTTGAAAAACTGTCACAAATTGCAACGAGAAAAATGACATACCACAGACAAGTCTTTAAAATTAGACGTTTATCAGTCAAGTTAGCTTGAAGATCACTCTACAGTGGGAGGCAAGTGATACCTTACCTTTGCTGATTAAGGTGTCACTCGTGGAGGTTTATGAAAACCACCCCAATAGCTGACACTGATCACTCTTTCTCCTTCACATCTTGAGGAAGCAGTGAGCCACTCCAGACTAGAAAACTCACCGACGTCCATAGGATCGAGCGAAACAAAAATTTCGGAATATGTGGAGGAACTGACATGTTCTCGGACTACATGACATCAAAATACAAGCTCGGCTTAAACTCCGCGAAAAATGAATATCCATCTCCAGAACATGCTCTGCAGAAATACCAGGTATACATATGGGTCGAAAATCGTACTTGGGTCGGCAGCTGGAATATACGTCCTGCACATACCTGACTTCTAAACTGAAATATATGCAACCTTCCAATACACAAGGAACATTGATTTAAGGCCTCAATAAAATGAGCGAATCAGTGCAGCCATGCTGTACTAGGGACGCTGACGAAATCAAAAGTGACATCGAGACTAGTCTGGGAATGCTGGAAAATGAGGAAATCAGCGAACAGGAATAGATTGACTGTACACTGGATGCCACGACACTTATGTATTATGCCAGACACAGATTCTCTACTCCATATATAGACCCTTAACCAGTTGTGGGGGTACGAAAATGTTTGATTTGGAACCAGACTGGGACATGGGTGAGGCAAAGAGTACTCGAAAAACACACCCGGAAACACATACGAGCAAACCTTTTTTTAGGGACCGTCTGAGAAGAGAGCTGAAGCAGCAGGGCAGAGATCGGATCAGAACAATTACAGGACTACTCATTAAGAGTACTTCTGAACAAAATAGGGATACACACTCCAACAAAGAGGCAGCTCATCATATTCCATGCGAATATGAGGCTTTGGATCACAAGACGTAAACAATTAACTGTCAACCCAAATTGTGTCCAGAAGAATATGACTTACGTCTATCAAAAGACCTGTACATGTCATGAAAAAGGTGGGGATAGGAGAAGAAGGAACTTGCACAAGTCAGATAGCTCTCAGGATGCCTCATCCTGAGATGTGTGTATTCATGTCGACCTACTCAGTGTCACTAACGGAACCTTTTAGATATCGGGCACCTTTTCGACGAAAGAAGCCTTGGCAAACCCTTGATGGATCAAAGAATCAGATCCTGAGTTAATAGATGAGATTGACGGCGAATGAACGACCCCGAGTGTCATTCCTGAAACATCAGATCGAAAGCAAGAGCTTCTCAGTCCTTGAACATTCCAACAAACCTAGGAGACTATGTGGTGTATCCAGGGTCGAATTTAGGGGAGGGCAAGCGGAGCTACCGTTTCGGGGCATCCACAGGAGAGGGGCCCCCAGAATAAAGATAAAAAATATCCAAATTGTGAAGGGTTAGCGACTTTTAAGTTTTTCCCCCCAAACATTTTTTTTTGCATTTCTACTAAGAATACTTGTACAAACATGATACATTTCAGTGACAATACATGTTTTAATGTGTAATTTGTACCTAGGAGTTGACGGGAAATGAAATATGTAAAAAAAATCCAAAAAACGATTGACCCTGCATGTCAATTTCACAACTTCTCGTTTCTTCGAACTCAAAATTTATCGAAATCGCTTGAATGTAAATTTTTAAATGACACTATCTATTGAAAGCGTCTATTTCCGGCCTCTTCTCCGTTTTTGAAAATTCTTGATTTTCGTAACGAGAATTTGAAAATTTATCTTTTATATACGTTTTTGAAGGGTCCATAGTATCACTCCACTCCATTTCAAATTTGATCGTTTCAGTGCAAGAGAGTTCAAGATTATCAGCATTTATAAAAGTTCATATTTGGTAAAAAAAAATATCGAAATTAATTTATATCTTCTAAACGGTAATAGATAGGTATAGGGAAATACTATATGAAGCGACAAGGGAAAGTTCAGTAAACTGTAGAAGCAATGATTGATAATCATTACAATTTAATAACGGAAAAAAGGGTTGTATAACAATTAACTTTTGCTAGTGTTCAAACATCACGATGTTTGTAGAAAGGCGATTCTCTTCTGCTATTTTTCAACTTGCGCCTTTTCTCAGATGAATAAAATATGTAATACAGTCAAGAATTAAAATCAAAAAACTTTTGAAAATCACATTTTTCAGTTCGACTCTGAAATAATTTGGAAATTATATATAATAGATAATATGAACTGTTCCATTAACAATTATGTTTACTTTCATCTAGTGCGCAGTTTCCGGGAAGTCATTCTGTATATTCTGCACGAATCTTTCATCGCTATTTGAGTTGCAAACTATAAGAATATGAAGCTCACTTCATTGTTTATCATCATTGGGTTATCCTCATCCTATGCCTACCTTGCTGAAAAGGTAAGTTTTGGAATACAATATTCTTTCAATAGTTAATTAATTATCTCATCATTCAACTATATAATATGAATAACTCAGTGTTGGTATATTCAATTTTATAATTATGGAATTTGTTTGTCAAATGGGTGATGAGTATACGCAAAAAACTTTCTTCAAAAAATCTCTCTTCCCAAAATTTTATAGTAAAACAATTAAAAAAAAAATTTTGAATAAGACTTTGGAGCAAAATCAATAGTAAAAAATAAGAGAAGTAGACCAAGGAGAACAAGAAAAGAAAATGTCGCTGTGGTGACAGGGCTGTGACAAGATAAAAAGACATGGAACAATATTTCTTCATAATAATCCAGTATTTTGTCTATCTAGAGTAAGTTTCGAAAAGTTGACACTATATGGGAAACTTTTTTATTATCCTTTAGTCAGAAAATTTTATTCTTGATAAAAGCTGATGCATTGTGGAAAGTTGAATTTGAGTTGTCGAAACTGTAAATCTCCTATTCCTATTTTCGACATTATTGAAAAAGTTTATTCAGGTAGCCCTGACTTGAAATCAGGGCTACCTACATAACAAAACAAAAAAACATTTTTTTATGATTCTAGCCTTACAAAGAGCACTAGTATCTCATATATACGTCAGGTGCCTCCCTCATATATAATAATAATAATAATATTAATATTTATTTACAAAAGTATAATGTACAAATGTATAATATAAAGACATTTGGTAAATAAATATAGGAACCCACAGAAGGTCAAGCCTGTGCGTGGTATAGGTACAATTTAAACTAAAGCATATAATATACATACATATTAGAAGTAATATTTAAGGGTTATAATTTACAGATTCATATAAGTATGATTAATAAGACTATATGCATACACATAGAGGGTGATATAAGAGAATACAATAAAGAAACATATGAACTTGGTTAGAGATAATCATGTGGTAATTCAAGAAAGTATTTATTTAGTTTTCTAATGGGTACTAGACATTTTTTATGTCGACATATTGATGTATCTGAATTCTTGGCAGTCTCAGTATTCACATTATGATTAGATATTTGTATTTTTCAATTCTAAACCTCTCTCCCGGGTCAATATTCGTCTTGAGGGTTTCCCAAACTACTTGCAGTTACCTTTTCTATTGGATTTTTTGAATTCTTCCTGAGATTTTCCATCTTCTTCTCCTATTTGTTTCCTGAATTCAGTATTATTTGATTCAGGCAAATATTCTTTTGTTCTCCAACTTTTTTTGGGATCGGTGTTGGAGGTTCACTTATTTCTTTTCTCTCTTGAGTAGGGGGGAAATCACTGTCTTCCTGGTCTAATAAGTCTGCTACTGTGTACGCTTTTCCTTCCACTATCAGGTTATTTCGCTTGATTGTTGTCGTTTTTTTATTAGATTCAGCCTGTCTGAGACTTTCCAGCAAAATTTTTCTATCGTTCAACTCTTCCTTTGATAAATCTTTGACTAATACTATTTTAGTACATTTTAATTTTGGGCCACTCCTCAGGTTTTCCTATCTGTTTATGTGAGAAACGAAGGATACTAATAGAAGGCTGTTTTTTCCTGTCTTTTTCCCTAATCTGGAAATGTTATTGATTTCCGCTTTTTCTATTTCAATTTCTAGTTTTTTTTCTGCTATGTTAATCATTAATTTTATTAGCTTTTCCTGATTTTCGTTTTGTTCTTCTTCAATGCCGTAGAAGACTAAGTTGTTAGGTTTCAAGTGTTTTTCAATTTTTGTTACTTGATTTCTCAGTGAATTATTTTCTTTTTTAAGTATCTCAATTCTATTTTGTATTTTTTCTACTTCCTTCGTGACAACGGTGGATAAATTTATGTTTGTTCCTTCTAGCGTGTTTCATCATTTCGGACTTCCATTGTCTAATCTAATATACATTGATTTGAAAACCCTGAAAAAAAAATTAGAAAATTAATAAGATTAACCGAAAATAACAATTTCATCAAACGAAAACTGAAATTACAAACAATTAACATACAAGCTACAACCAAACAAATAAAACTGAAATATTATTGAAAGCTGCAAAATAAAGATTAAAAATTATTATTAACAAAAATGAAAACAAATTAAAAAAAATTAAAAGATTTCAAACCAAATTATGTCACGACGTTTCAATTGTTAGTATCCACAATCGTCTTCGGGTGATAACTTCGGGTGATCACTTCGTGATAAATGCCATTCAATATTCTCAGGTGTTCGATCGGCCATACTGTTGGATTCATTTATGGTTTTGTCTACAACTCAGAAATATAATATCGGACGATCAACATGGGTTCGTGGAACAAAAGTCATGTGTGACCAATCTTGAATGCCTTTCACAACATGTTACAGATGCTTTAGACCAAAGCAACAAGTTAACGTAGTTTATACGGACATGCAAAAGGCGTTTCACCAAATTGATTTTTACATCCTCATTCAACGACTATCATCGTTTGGATTTTCTGGAAGTTTATTTGATCTTTTCACAAGCTATATCTTTGACAGAAAGCAATACGTAGAACATAAAGGTTTTCAGTTCTCTTTGTACACACCTAGCTCAGGGGTACCACAAGGCTCTAACTTGGGGCCTCTTTTATTTCTGCTTTTCATTGATGACCTGGTGAAAATGATGAACTGCCCAAAACTCCTGTACGCTGATGATCTAAAGCTATACAAAGTAATTGACAATTATGAAGACTCTTTCTTAATTTTACAAAATGAAATCGATTTAGTATTCGAATGGTGTTCCATTGGTGAACCATTTACGTTTGAACATATCTAAATGTTACATTTTATCATTTTCTAGAGAAGAGAATATAATAGAATTTTCTTATGTAATTGACAGCATTCCAGTTAGTCGAGTAAATGAGATGACAGATCTTGGAATCACTTTTGATT
>WOGN01008746.1:0-11141 GCA_015342105.1 Leptinotarsa texana
CCGAATATGCCCTCCATTAAATTTTCAAAGTGATCCGTTGTCTGGTTCACCAGAAACGTCTAATGTGCCATCCACCGTGAATCAGCCTGTATAAATAAATTATTGAATTGAAGGATGTCCGAAGACTCGGTAGTTTTTGGGTGTTTGCAGATTCTTATATGACACTGACATCAATCTTTCACATATTATTAAGTGACATATCTCATTCCAGAATCCTCCAAGAGGCTCAGAACATCATGGCCCTAACTCACGTAGACACTCCCTTGAAGGGAGGTCTGAACACACCTCTACACAATTCGGATTTCAGTGGGGCATTGCCTCAAGCACAAACTGTTTCCACTCCAAACACAGTCCTGGCAACCCCTTTTAGATCGTCCAGAAGTGATGGCAGCGCTACCCCAAGCAGTACTGTTGGGTTCATGACTCCCAGAAGCGGCGCAGTTGTGCCAGTAGGTGGTCAGGGTGCTTATGTACCATCTGTCAGAGATAAATTGAATATAAACCCTGAAGACGGAACAGTTGACGTGACGACTACTCCAGCAACCCAGAAAATGTATCAAAATTCTGTGAGGAGTCACGTAAAAGTAGGTCTCAGTAGTTTACCGCAGCCGAAAAATGACTATGAAATTGTTGTTCCCGAGCATGAAGATCAGGAGATGCCAGAACAAGCCCAAGAGCAGTTGGTGAGTAGCAGCAATGTCAATAATATTAATAAATGCTATTTTTTTACATGTTTTATATTAGCTTCACCTGTATGTATGCATGTATGATTGTTTGTATGCATGTTTGTGTGTAACTCTCAAGATCGGGGTCTGTATTGACAGAATTATCGGCATTATTGCTTGTTCTATTCGCGGGCAGATGGCGCTGTTCGTAACCTAATTGATATTTCTTGATCTATTTGCGGGCAGATGGGGATGTACGTAACTATCAATTTTTGTTTGATCTATTTGCGAACAGATGGCGCTATATGTAACTATCAATTATTGCAATCAAATCAAAATGTACTTTATTGTTGAAGATAAAATCTCATTGACAAAGTGTTACTATTATAATAAATATAAGATACACAACTTGAAAGATATTGCCGAAGTTAAAATATTATTGTCAAAGTGTTATTATATTAAAGAATATAAGTTACACAAATTGAAAGTAATATTTGAACATTTGGTGATTTTAGCATTTTGAGGTCAAAAAGGTAGTCAGAAAGTGTTGATATATATGCTACATATTGAAATAAATAATAATAATGATAATAATAATGAATATTCTCATGATACACATAAATGTAAGTATGAGAATATAAAACCTATAAAGCATAAAAATATAAAAGTGAATGCATAGAAAATAACAGTAAGAATCAACTTTGCTTGGGCTATTCGCGGTCAGATGGCGCTATACGTAACCTCCTTAATAGGTTGTCCAAAAGAAAATCAAAATAAAAAACATATTTAAAGAATTATAAGTGTTAGCGAAATTTTGTACTACAGATGAAATATTCATTTATTTTCAATGGCCCGTGATTCAGTACAGAAAAAAAGTTTTGAACGAAACGGAAGATACATTTCAAAATCTAATTCGAATATTTGAAAGCAAATCAGAATATGGATTTCAACAATGAACAATTTATCGTAAATTGTACACCTGAAAAATTCAGTTACTTAAATATTTCAAAAATCGAAAAATTAGAATTGAGGTGCTTGACATACATATCAAATCAAAAAATTGATTTGAAAAACAAAATTATTCACTGAAAACATATGTTTAATCCATTAATATTTTGAATAAAACTTCAAATCAAAACATCGAGACTGATTTGTTTTTGAAATTATTACTACAAATTTTCTCTTTACTTAGAAATAAATTTTACAACTGTTCGCCCTCTGTTGGAGAATTCCTGCATCTCAGTATTACTATAGAATTCAAGACCTCAAACTTTATTATGTTGTTTGAGAGGAATTTTACATTCGTGCACCGTCTGTTAAAGATTAATAATACTAGTGACTAGAACTTAAATAATTATAGTTTAAAAAAATTCTATGAGCTCTATCTGCACTTGATTCAGAAGGATGGCCACTGCGCCACCTGCAAAGTCAGGAAACAACTTCACAAATACATACTCCGGGGTGGGAGTGAGAATGATAATAAGATTACGAAGAGGTGCATAACATGCCCAAGTTCATTTCGAAACAAAGTTTGGAATCGTATTATCACCCAATATTCAAGGTTCTAGTTGTCAATAAATCAATAATTTGAGTTTCTTCTTGAGAAGTTCTGAGTGTTCTACTATGACAAATGAAGAAACCTCATTTTCTATCACGATAATAGTCATTTCTTTGATGGAATATTTTTCAGAAACCTTGTTAGTTTTTAAAATTCCAGTAATCCAGTTTCGCTTGTCGATAACATGAGTTAGAATGGAATCTTTATTACCATTCATAGATATAATTGCAGATGTTTTAATACTTCAACTTCCTAAGTCCTTTGAGCTTATTCTCGTTTAACGGTCTCAACAATTTCAAACATTCCACACTCATTTTGTGGTTGTCCTCTATGGCATGTTGAACAACACTGGATTCCTCTGGTCTATGCATTATAGAGTGGAGAGTGGTGGTGGTGGTTTTTACTGAAAGTTAACTGTTTAATTTTGGTATCGCTCCTGTTGTTATTGAAAAATTCGCTTATGTTGATAAAATTGCCTTGATGGAATTATTCAAATTACAATTATTACCAGATTTGAGAATGGTGTCCTGTATTTTCAGCGATTTGATAAAATACAATAGTCCATAGAACACTTCCGGTAAGTTCAATATAGCTTGTCGGATGGAAAATGAAATTGTCATATCGGTGTTCTGAAAGATCAGTCGTAAATATAACAGTAGTTAATAAAACGTTTCACGAAGAACTATCTCCATTTTTTCAACAATTAGGTGGTTCAATTCGTTATGAAAAAAATTTATTGAATTCTCAAAGGTTCTCATTTTTTAATTGTTCGAAAAATCATAATCTCGTCGTATTGCTCAAACTATTCATTTTATAGATAAAAATCGTATAGTTTGAAGCGCCCTGTTTCATTATTCAATAGGTTCTATTTTCTCCATTTATATCTCAAAGCATCCAGTAGCTTTCGAATATGTCTGTTTCTGTTCCATAACGAATGTTCATAGTACAAACTAAATAAAAAAATGTGACATGGGTATAATTCAATGTTCATATGAAACAAGTTTCATTCAGTATTCAAGTGAAAATAGTTCTCAATCAAAATAAATTATTATGACTGGGAGTAGTTAACCCTATATTTGCAAGTACTGTCTTCGTGATGAGAGCAGGTTTGTCTCTTTAGGTAACATAAAGTCGTATTGTTATGATGAGTGCTATGTCCTGTAATGTTATCTCAAACGATGTTGTTGAGGTGATAATTGGACTGTTTCATTTAGAAATTTTTTGAACACCATTTAGGAAAATAGTGTTCATGAGAATAATAATTTATATCAGTAGGTACTCTTTCATATATCACACTGTGTAATATTTTCACGAATGATATCTGTCTCAGTTTCCTATCGAATGCTCGTAGTATAAATTGAATGATGAAAAGTGATTTTCATGTAATTCATTGTGTTCATAAAAGTAGTAGTTTCGAAAGATTTTTTCTTTTCGTGTTTTCTTCAGTTTTTCTACAATCATCAAGCATTGTGGAGAGGTAACAGTCCAAGGACGTTACGAATTACTATACAACAATTTGCTGAATTACGTTGCTTGGTATTTATAGTTCAACTAATCGAAAGAAACCGTTTGATGAAATGTTCTCATCTTTCGATATAATATAAAAAAACATTTATTTTTCACAGTCAAAAAACATCCAGGTTTTGAAATAAGATTACTCGTGAACCTGAGATTTGGTCTACAAAATTCACAAGAGTAGGTACTTGTTTTTACAATTTTGATTGAATTTCAGAAATGAATACTATTTCGCATTTACATTCATTAACAACACATACATTGTGATATCTACTGAGAAATCGTATTTGACGATGATGCACATCATCAACATCAGGTTTGTTGAAAATCATTCCAAAGTATGGATGCTGAGGATGTTTTTCAGTTTCATTTTCATCAATAATCTACAGAATCTACTTGATTATATTTCTTGAAATCACACTGTTTTGATTATTTTATTGTATTCTCAACCAAATATCATCACTACTTTTTCAGCTGTGCTACTCATCTGACACAATCGCCTTGGCATCGAAACGGGTATTTCCAAGTTCATCAATCACAGAGTTATCACTTCAGTTTGATTGTATCTATGGCCCTGGACCATGATAGTCCGTATTAAACAATTTATTATCAAACGGATGTTAAATGTATGATAATACTATCGTTGTTTGATGAAGATGAAAACACAATAGGTTTATATCTAGTCTAGTTCAGATGTACCATTTTTTTGACAATATGAAAACATTCATATGGTCTTCGAAAATTACGATCAAGGTGTGATTCGATTCGTATTGTCAAGTAAAAAGTTTGAAGAAAAGTTCGAAAAGGCGCTGAAAAAATATATGAGTAATAAACAAATTAGTGAAATAACATGGAGGTTTAGTTTTTTTTATAATATCATGAAAATATAAAAAATTTCTTAATTTCACTGCAAGATCCAAAAGGATCATCAAATTTGCTAAAAAAACGTTTTGAACATACTAAATATGAAAATAGAGGGATGCAAAAATTCATATTGTTTTGGTCAACTTTAATAAACGATATTTTGTGGATGAAAATGTTCATCCCAATATTCCATAAATTATACATTTTTAATTGATAATTTTTTGTAAACTGAAAGTTAACATGAAAACCCTGATAAATAACAAACTAAAACCCAAAAATTTTTTCACTTTGTGAAGTTATTCTCAACAGGCTAATAAATAGATCGCCTTTGCAAAAATTACAATATCTTGATTTTCTATTTTTTTATGTTACAATTGAAAATTGAAAATTTAAAAAAGGTAATGAATTTTTTTTCTCTGAATCTTGATTGTTTTGATGACTATGATAAAAATATATTTTTTAATTTTTTACAATTATTGTTTGAAAAAATGCTATAAAAATATTTTTTTTATTGGTTAATCTGAAACATCTTTTTCGTAATATACTTATTGTTGGAAATTATTATTTTTAGAGGAAATACGGTTCCATAAAAATATTTATTTGTTGCTGAAAAACGGTTTTACTTATTACCAAATTTTTTTTGCGACCAAATATCAAATTTACTATTGAAATTATGATTTTTATTTTTCTTCGGGATTTTTGAGTTTCTCTGCACTTTTGTTTTTAAAATTATTTCAACTCTCAAACTATTGCACTCGAATGACTCAAATAAAAACTATGAAAAAAATTTTGCTAAAACGATAAATAGACAGAATCCTGTATACGATGGTTCATTTTAAAATCCCGCAATAATACAAATTACAAAACTATGGTGTTAACCACGATTAATTTTTTTTAAGAGTCTAATAATTTTCAAAGTTTTTGGTGCAAACTTATTTTAATTTTTTATAAACACCAAAAATTTTTTAAAATCATACTGTGTTGTAACAAAACCTTGATATTCAATAATATCAAATCACAAAACATCAAAATAAAATAGGTATTTCGGAACAAACTCATTGATTTTCTGGAGATTTTCTGGTCCAAAATAATTCTCCATAATAATCTTTACTTTACTCCTGTCTCAAAATCAAATCTTTGAAGGGTCCTCGTGTATTACTCGTGTTTTACTGTATTTTGTTGATGCGTGTTCAGTTTTGAGGAATGCAGAAACTTTTATCAAGAATAATCTTTTATCGAAAAACCCTTAAAAAATAAGTTTCCCAAATGGTGCATACTTTGAGGATGACATTGTTTATATCGATTGAAAATAAAATGTGAATAACCAACTGTTTCTTGAATAATGTAAATTACGTATGCTGAATTATGATCACAAGAATGTTGTGTTAAAATAACTTCACCAAAATTCACATGTTACTGAGAATCAGTGTCTCCCAAATCCTTTATAGTATAGCAATCGGAGAGTTTTTATTTTTGTTTTTCCACAATTTTTTTTTATTTTTAACTCGCCTTCATTATTGTTGGCCAAGATCAGTGTCATTTTTCGAAGTCTTGGTTTTGCGAAACCACAATATTTTTAGGCCTGAATTCATATATTGGATATGAATATATGAACCAAAGTTTGGAATAACTTCCGATATCTACAAAACATGAAAATGTTTAAGATAAATCATACTCAACGTCATCCACATACTACCAATTTTTATAATTTTCCTATTTATACTTTTCGCAATATCTTTCGATGTAATTCAGTAACTCTTTAAATCACTGTCAATCGTCTTATATTTGTTGATTATTTTAATTTTTTCAGTCATGGTCATCTACCTGTGCCCTACTGACAGAAAGTACGCCTGTTCCTGGGAAGGTAGTGCAGAAGATATTCTACCACACTTCGAACAAGAACATGATGACCTATTACATTTCAATGATACTTTCGAAATAGATTTGGAAGTGAGTTCTGAAAACCGACTCTTTTTCCTTGATGAAGAGATATATCTTGCTCAAATTAGAGTCTCCAATTACATAACAGAAATTTTCCTGAGGTATTTGGGACCTGATAGAATCGCTCGTCAATTATCGTATAACATTATTTTTAAGCACAATTATGAATTGTGTCCTGGTAGCTGCATTACTGTTCAAAACGGTTATGTAAGTGTTGATCTCAGTAAATTGGAATATTTGGAAAGTGTGAGGACTTTGCAATGTACCTTGATTATCAATCGAATTGAAATTGGAGCAAACTCAGATGAAAACGTCTTCCCAGAAAGAAACTCCCAAGAGACTGAGCTGGATGGACGGTTACCTCATATGCCTCTTCAGAGGCAGAAAAAGGTCGAAGAAGATAATATCAGTTGTATTAATACAAACACCAGAAAACAATTAAGAACCAATACAGATGTTTCACTGAGTAGGTCCAAGACCATTAACCTAGAGGATTACAAGAGAAAACATATGAAGAGATGTATGAGTACACTAAGTTTGGGCGCGATAGAAGAAAATGAGTTTTCTGTGAATTGCACTACCTGCGGTGTTATTCTGGTACCTCCGATATACTTATGTCCGTGTGGTCAAAGTTTCTGTTCCAAATGCCAAACAGGAATATGTTGCTTTTGCAACGGAAGTGTCACATTTGAGCGTAACGAGGAACTTGAAGAAAATTTCACTAGATTTCTACTTCCATGTAAATATAAAACATTTGGATGCCCTGAAAAACTCATTTATACTGAACTCCGTAATCATGAAAATAACTGTATTTTTTGTGAATACAAATGTCCAATAGATGGATGTGGATTTGAAGGTCTATTCAAGCATATGCGGAAGCATTTGAAAGTGATTCATGGAAGCATAAAAATGTTGGAATCATTCATAGTTGTATTTCAAAATATCCCTGAAGCATTTTTAGTGAATGAGGATAAGGGTATATTTTACTGTTTTGTTCGTTATTTTGATGATCGTGTATTGTGGCAGGCTCAATTTTGCGGCCCAAAAGAGAGAAGATTTTTTTGTGAGTTGAAATTCAAAGATGGTAAATTGAAACAACCATTATTACTGAAGAGAACTGAAATTGTATATAGTGTTGAAATATATCTACAAGATTTGAAAAGGATGAAACTGAAATCTAAACATGCTATTTTAACCATAACATCCTAAATCAATTGACCATTATGTTAATAATTCATATCACAGTTGTGAATATAAATGAAAGAATGAGTAGATCAAATTTTGTAAAAAAGTACACCCTTCTCTAGTCTCCTCTCCTTCTAATTTAACAATGAACAATATACCGAAGTCGGACGAAAGTCAAGAAAAAGAATCATTTTGACAAAAAATTCACTAATAAGACATAACTTGCCTTCAAAACGGCGCTATCAACTCATTTTTCAATTGAAGGATGTATTTCAACATTTCGTATGTAGTGTATTTCAATTGTCTATGTAATGACCTTCACGTTTCTGAATTTGGATAACCAGTCGCGGAGTTATTGATGTTTGAATTGAGAACTACGAATTTCGACACCCTACGTCGGATTCGAATTAATTCTTCAAGAACTGAAAATGAATGAATAACATTTTTCACAATAGATAAGTGGTAA
Source organism: Leptinotarsa texana (assembly GCA_015342105.1). Taxonomy (NCBI): domain Eukaryota; kingdom Metazoa; phylum Arthropoda; class Insecta; order Coleoptera; family Chrysomelidae; genus Leptinotarsa; species Leptinotarsa texana. The sequence goes on from WOGN01008746.1 coordinate 8,195, forward strand.
TTTCGAGGACATAAAACAATAATATTTCATATAAACCTCGTTATCATTTATCTAATACATGAAATATGAATCATGCAAACGTTAAAAATGTTCTCCATGAACTCCCAATAGTGGAACAAACTATTTTTGAACTCATGCAAAAATGTGATGCGTACCGATTTCTTGAAAAAAAAATCATCTCAGATCCATCTTGATTGTAGGCCACATTTTTTTGGATCCCTCGGTGAATAAAGTTTCGAAGAATTCTTAAAAGTATATCACCAGTCAGATATTCGTCCAGATATATGGGCCTAACGATATAATTTCACAATACCATTGCCAGATATCCATTTTCTCAGGAGTTTGAGTATCCTCTTCTCGGAAATGTGTGGATTCATTTCTAACATTCGACTTTCCATTTGAATAAATTTTGCATTCGTCACTGAAACAAATCAATTTCAAAAGTTTCGATATGCAGTCACACGTTCGGACTGTTGTGTTAGACTGCAGCGATTTAGTCACTGCAGACGCAACAATTTGAAACTTTTGGGAAATAATGTTTTTGGCTTTCTACTACTCCATCTTGATACAAAAAAGAAGGATGAGGGAATCTTCCATCCATCATTAAATACGTCTCGAAAAAATAGGGAACTCTAACACACTAAGCTGAACATAAACTCCAAATCTCTCATAAAAATTTGTAGCTCTATGCAGGAGGGAATTTTCTTGTCAACAGTGATGAAGGATATTTATGTCAAACCATCAGTTATTTGTGAATCTTCTCTCATCACGCCTTTGAATTTCATCACATATTCCATTATCCTAGCATTTGTGTTTCGTTGAAGGTCTTCCGCGTTTTGGAGACAGTTTTGTTGAATTACTCTTGATTATTATAATAACACCCACAAATAAAGAACAACTCGATTCTCACTATGTTTTGTTTCATTAAATTAACAACAGTCGTGTTGCAACTGAAGTGAAACTGAACTGTCCTAAAGAACACAAATCAAAATATTTGTAGTAAATATAAAGATAAGATGCCAAATGAAATAGTTGTAATACCTACTCTGGAATAAAATATCAGTAGGAAATGATAAATTATATCTAAGCAAGTTTATACAGATAACGTTTGGACTAAAATCATAGTCATCAATATAGAAAGATTACTTTGGGATTATAGTCCAGTAACTTAATACCTCACAGCAAACGTCAATTCCGGTAGTTCTAATTTTTTGCAGACTAGTTTATGATATTGGCCCAATGAATAATCCAAGTTTGTAACCTCATGCGCCGAACGCAATTTTGTAAAAAATCGAAAAACCGCGAAAAAATCGGGTTTTTTTAAATTTTGGCGATTAAAATCCTGAAGGACTAACTTTTCAAAAAACTTGCTCATAAGTTATTGAAGTAGACTGAATATGCTATGATATGATAAGGGAACATTCTCGGTAGACCCAAGAGTTTCCGAAATTGAGCTTTCAAAGTTTATCATTTTTTTCGAACTTCAAATTTTTTTGCAATTCAGTCTTTCTTATTAACTTAATTTTGACTCTGAATATATCATCGGAGCTTTATATGATAGTATTATAAAATAAAAATGAGAAGTGTGAATAGTGATGTGTGAGGGTGCAGAATGAAATAGAAATATATTGAAATAAAAACTGTTAAAGGAAGGAGAGAAATCTGCATTGATAAATTCTTATTTATGTAATGAAACACATGTTTTAAAAGTAAAAGTCAGTTTTGAAATGAAATAATTTCATTTTTGATTTCGTCTATTATTTACTGAGCTACGAATTATGGAATAAAAAAGATAAGTACAACAGGAGTTAAGAAGTTCATTCCCAGGAAATTGAGTAATATCAAATATAAATCGAACTGAGTGATAAATGAAAATATTAGTGAATGAATAAAGTGAATCAATGGAGTAATAAATCGAAAAATCTAATCAATTAAGCCCTCTTGAAAGGTCCTGCTTGAGGTAAACGGTGTCTGGATTGACGTTTCGAAATGGCATATCCCCATCAGGGGATGGTGATGAATCATCTAAGTTTTGAAAAATCAAAGAAATTGAATTTACATTCTGGAAGAAGTCGTCGGATGTTGTGAATTGTGTTGTATCGTACACTTGCGACCGTATATCCTTTAACGAATTTAAAGAACTAACTGTCTTAAACTAATTTATATCCACAATTTGATTACCATTCGCTTTCTAAGTACAGACTGTCCAACCTAGGAACTGGAGGCCGTTAAATTAGCTGCAACGAACATTGCAGATCTCTTTTCGTCATTTCGGCACGTTTCTGGAATTCTTGTTGCGTTTCTCGATGAGTCATGTGTTTGATGTTGGTCAGGGCCGGCATAAGATTCATTACATTACCCCCTTCTTGAAGACGTTTCGTCCCGAAATGTCATCCTTGGCGTGTGTCGATACCCGCAGGACTCTCCATATCTACACTGTGAAGTTCGGTGGAAGTAACACTCCACAGTCTTCATGGTCGGTCGTGAAAGATGGTTATCGCACACCAAAATCTGGATACCGCTGGATCTGAAGATCGTTTCTCCAACATGCTTCTCACAATTCTCCAGTTCAGCTTGTCGAGCCCAGAGCCAAATTTCGGGATTGCCAAGTCCACGAGATTCTGGTCGAGCATCGTCTGGTAAGACTCCTCCAGACATCTCCATACGACGGTTTGTCTCGAGAATGTTTCTCTGACCTTTCTTCAGCTGTAGCACTCCTTCGACTTCAGGATTTTGTCCTCGTAATGTCTGAAGCTGACCGAATTTCTTGTTGAATACCACAGCAATACCCTTGGACATTAGGAGATCCTCTGCCACGCAGAGAGCTAGTGCGTAATCAACTGGAACCTGGAAAAGGTCTCGTGGCTCTTCCCGAGTTACTCCATGTACGACCTTCTGTCCGTTCGAGTATAAGGACATGAATTGCTGGAACGTCATTCCATCCTCT
>WOGN01008747.1:0-11141 GCA_015342105.1 Leptinotarsa texana
ATAAAAGAATGAATTTTTGAAGCTACCTATTTTATAAATGTTCGCTGTGTTAGGAATCACACGTTAAAAGGTAAGACCTCGTTAGTCCTTAGCTCGCACAAGTTTCTCAACTTCTGAGAGCAGTTGTCGTTCGTATGGGGGCAACACCTGACTAACGGAAAAACAGATTTTTTTTGCAGTAGTGTTCGGATGGCAACTGTCTATCCCATCAGCTTCCAAAGCTATGAGATCCAAGTTTCTTATATAAGGTTGATTCAAAAGTTTTGTCCGTTTCAATGTCGCGTGTTTTGGTAACTTAAACCTAAATAAATAATATTTATTTTTCTCTATTACTCATTGGTAGATAAAGGTGGACTCTCTGTTCATTGATCCTTTTAATTTTTCTCCACATTAAAATTATTGGCCTCTTTTCAGCTTATGACTATATGATGTCAATTTTCGGCAAATTTTTGTCTACGAATTCAAACTGAAACAAGGTACTGCCGAATCAGTCTGAAGAATTATTCGGGTATTTGGCAATGATAATGTTGATGAATTCAGTGTTCGACGTTGTCGACCTAGAGTAATCCAGGACGATGATTTGAGGGCCCTGGTGGGAATTGACACATCTCAAACGTTGTCTGGGATGGCAGAACAACTGGAAGTTACCTCCAATAAAGCTTTTTATTGTTAAAAACGTATTGGAAAGGTGAAATGGCTCGAACATTGGGTGTGCCACGGTTTGAACGATCGAAAGAAATTGTCATGTTTCGAGGTGTCATGAGCCACCCAGACACTACTGTCACGGTTTCAAAATCACTACCTCAGTTTTTGTAAACCCCCAGTAGATTTTATAATGGAGAAAAGAAAAGTCTATAAAATTTCACTTCGTTCATAGTTTACTTAAAATATAACAAAAATAATTAATTTCGTATTACGATTTATTATGACCCTGTATATGCCAGGAATATGAAACGAGTCTTCGTGTCTTTGCAGGAATCGGCAGATTCACAAAGTTCATTTATATCGTTTTTCTTCCAATTAATTTATCTGTCTTTTGTGACAGTTCATGTCATTTCGACATTTGGAAACTTCAGAAAGAAAACGTCTCTTCCTTCTTCTCTTGGTTTTGGACCAGACACGGGAAAAACATCGCAATTTTGCGGATTTGAAAGAAGGTTTCAATGTATTCCTGAATCGACAATTGATTTATCTCAAGGGATATAATCAATTATCTACTGTCGTAGGATTTATGCAGGAATTATTTGAAACTTTCAAATTGAAGTTTACCTTCTCGAAGAACAGGTATGAACAAAGATTTTGTGTTTTATTGATATGACCTTCTTGCTTGCAAGAAATTATGTTCAGACATGTATACAATTTTTAGGCCTTCATTTTACATTTGCCTGTTCGTTGTTAACTGATAACGCCCTCAAAATCTCCCCAACTTTGAGAATAGCAGTTGGCGAATCTCCACTTCATAGAAACTTATAATGACTCATCACTGTTGGTAGCGACATAAGAGCGGATGATCGTAAGCCTCATATCTCAAAGATGGGTCCGAACGGGACGCATTGGCATCACAGGAGTAACACTACCAAAACTGTTAGCGCTACTGTGAAACCCACTTCATCTAGCTATAAAGTACCTACTTTTACTTCGATTATATTAGTTTATGGTAACGTATTAGCTACCTTTGAACAATTGTAAACCGATGGTATGCATACTAGAGGGTAGACAATTCATCATTTGAATTAGACGAGGAAATCATTGTGACAAAATCCTTCATTTCAATATCATTTATTTTTCCTTGAGGATGAATCAAATTTTGTAGATTGGTCACGGAAGTTAGAACTGACAATCTGCGTTACAAATTTTCTTTGCCTTCTTTTATTGTTAAAAAAAATATTGTCTTTCTTTATATTTGAACGACGCCCTCTTTCCCGTAACTTTCATCACAGTTCGAACGTAAAGTGGAATGCAGCACACATAACACTAGTAACGAGACTTGGGGACAAGGGAGATTACGACCTCGTCCTCGAGTCATGTAAGTACAAGTGATTCTTGAGAATGGCTCCAAAGCAGGAGCCAGGAGTAATTTTTTTATCCCTTTATTTCAAGATTAATAGATTCAAAGAAAACAAAATTCGGAATACTTGGCAGAGGAGCAATACAACTTGAAGTACCAAACATTTCGTCTGCTACTGCGGCAGACATCATAAGTGATAAGTGCATTGAGTGCGAGGTCGAAAGTTATAAATCGAAGTCTCAGTCTTATATTTTTCTATATTTTTCAAAAATAATTGGTTCAAATAAAGCAACTCTTTGTTCTTGGATTCTTATCTCGTTAATTTGTAGACTTCGAAGAATCAGATCCGAAACTGATTTCATGAAATGTTTTATAACAACTGTATAGTAAAATAAATCTATTTAAATTATTGTAGATATCCATAAACGATTTATTCACGTTTAACAATGTAGCAACATAGAATTCCTAAGGCAGGTCTGCACTATAACTGAATGTGATTGACCACATTTTTTAGTGAAATACTACTTCAGTTCCTAAAGAAATACGTGTATCTGTTTAGTAAACTGATTATGCGAAAATCTTTCAGTAAGTTACTAAAAGGTAGAAATGGAGGTTATAAATTTTCTACGCGCATTTAAATACCATTGATCAGCAGTACATGAGATTAGATAATCGAGAAGAATGATAAAGTTGAGACGTGTAAGAAATATTTTTATTGAATTAGGTACAACAAATTCAGTAATTTTATTAGTATATATGAACTCTAAGTTTCCTTTTAAAAAGTCGTAGTAGTTTTCTAATATCATCCATCTTATCTTCTGATTAAAATGATATATTTTTGTATTCCGTAGGTACGCTCTTACGGTGTTTCTACACATCCTTTGTTCGACCATGGCATTTACTTAGTTTGTTTTCGTGTTTGATTTGTGACATTATTTCTACTACTGTATATTACTACTTTGATGGTTAAAAATCAATCTAGGCATTTGACATAAGTCGTTGCCGAAATTAGAAAAAAAGCATTGAACACGATTCATAGGATCGTCAAAACAATTTATTATATTTATTTTTATTTTTAATATTTATATTAGCGAGAAGGCAGAAACCGGGTTTTATACTTTAACTACAACTATCACCTACGGACTTTTTTCCCCAACTGCCAGGAACAACAAACAATTTTTTCGTATAAGAAGGCTATTAAGATCTTAAAATACATGGGCTTATTTCATAAATCAGTTCAATTTATCCAATAATTAATAGAAATTGAGGACAAAATCCAAACTTAGATATATTTCAAAAAGTTTTTTAATACCTGCTTCGACAATATAATTAGATTCTTGTTCTATTTTACATTGTAACCGCACAATTATTTTATCCATTCAGTATCAACATATATTCCCCATTTTACATTCGATAACAATTTATCGAATTCAAGCGGAAGTTGAAGAATACTGAATGGATATAGTTCAGTGAACTTATAATAGTTGAACGTGTTATTTAATGACTAAAGTGTGATTATAATCTAGTTGCAATTATATGTTATCAATTTGAATTATTCAAATAAACCATGAAAATCAAATCGGTCGTCAAAAATGTTATATTATTATTTATGTTAAAAGATAGAACTGGAACGTTTTCGCTTTTTCGAACTGATTAGAGAGGGTTTCTTTCCAGTTTGTGTCTGAAAGTTACTTTTTTACATTATATTACACATCTTTGTATAGAGTTAATTTTTTGAAATTAATAGATTCCTTCCTTTCTTTGGAAGATTCTCACATTTTTTGTATAAAGATTGATCAGTAGAAAGCCAAAACATTTATTATCATAAACTGAACTGTTCAATTAGTGAAAATATCTCCAAATAAACATTATAAAACTTTTCTCTCGTTATCGTTTTATGAATTATTTCTCTAGGGGCAAGGTCTAACCAATACGTATTTAATGTGTTTAATGTACAGTTCCCAGCTCGCATAAGTTTTGTTTAAATGGAATAAATTTTAACATACCATAAATATTAGGTTGTTTCAAATGTTTTGTTCGTTTCTATGAGTAGGTATATCTTTTGCTGGAAAAATCTTCACTTGTTTACTTTGTAGTAAATGTTCAAGATGTAGCAAAAACGTATGTGATTTTCTGGAACTTCAACTAGCGTTTCCTAATATGACTGATAACCACTCCGTGCAAAGCTTATTGTTAAATCATCTGAAAATTTAACTTTTAACGGGTGATGATCAACTGTATTGCCAAACATGCGCCAAACTGACTGACTATTATAAGAAAACAAGTATAGCTGAGGCGTCAGTCAACCTAATAATAACACTGATGATCTTCAAACATGACAACCTCTGACGGAAGCACCAAACTCTTATGAATTTTCGAAATAGATGAACACTTCAATCTAGCAGACGACTATTATAATCTTCATGCAGTTGTTGTTCACTGTATTTCTGGCTTTGAAGCTGTTCATTATTACGCATTGGTCAAAGACGAAACGGACTGGTTTAAATTTATTGGATATCTGGAGATACCCTACTTTTTGTTCTACGAAAGAGAGGATATTGGCAAGTCAAGATCTTCAGATGATGTGGTGCTGCAGGTTTTTCCGGGCGCCGCAAATGCGCCATTGGAATGAATGAAGTCACCCCGGAGAGCCAATTAATTTTTGTTGTTTCATAATTTCATGATTTGTATTACTTTCTTGTTTAACGGGCGTTGTCCATCGAGCAGGATTGGACCTTTTCCGTTGACCAGTGCCAGCTGCTGCTGACACAATTTTCAGTACATTTAGTCGACTTGCTCACAATAGCACTCTGTTGTGATAGTTTAGCAGAAAGTTATACAGTAACTAGAGTCTATTTTTGGTAGGTTTCACATTTGGAAAGTGCCTGTATGGCTCATTGGTGTCCAACCACCGTCCTGAACGTCTCTTGGTATCGTTAAGGATCAACTTTTCTAACACGTGACGATCCCATCCAAAAATGATCGTTTTTGGTTGCGCAAAAGTACAGAAGAACAGACTTCGAAGCGTGATAATTTCTGTCTATCGTTTAAATCGTGTGTCACCCACTTTTCGAGCTTCTTGACCCTTCCAATACGTACAGTTCTTCCCACATCCCGCCCACCGTTTGTGATGAGTCAGTCTTCAAATTCTCGTCCTGGATTACTGTAGATCGACCACTTTGAGAATCATCTGCGAGGCTAAAATTTCTGGGAAAAAATTTCTCGAACCAACGTCGAACAGTGCAATCATTAACACTATCATCGCCAAATGTCTGTTTAATTTTTTGGACTATGTTTGTGAAGTCGAACCACACTAACACCGCCAGTATTGCCAGGTCATGTTCATACTTAGCAGTGGATTTTGTGTCAGAAAAACAGGTTGATACAAAAAACAATATAAAATATATTTTACACATACATACGAGTACTATATGCATTATAATTTCCACTATTCGCAGTACTTCAATATAATTATTATAGAAAGTAAACTGAGTCATGACTGGATTTTAACTCTCAAACAGTAGAAGTGTAGCCATAAAACCAAAACAAGATATTCTACAAAAACAGTAACGCTGGCTACACTGAACATGACGTTCCTTTCGTGTAGTATCTTCTTCATCGGCAGTATATTGATTCGCAATATTCCACAGTTTGCATTACGGCTTCATTATGAAACATTCGATCTTCTCGCGGCATCGTAAATAATACTGTGGTGGATATTGTTGACTTTATTTCTACTGTGACAAAACAATACTAGCGCCTGCCTCCAGTCCGCACGGGTGCAATTCTGATACTAAATATACATATAAACACGTCCGATCGCGGTACCAGCGGTACCGCCGCAACCGCTATATCCCTACATTTTGAATCTGTAATATCTTCGAAGATATTTATTTACATTACGTACTGTAAAGAGCCATACTGATCTATATTAAATGTATTTAATAATGCTATTCCGAGAAGAGTCAAACTCAACTAATCAAAAATCATTAGAATTGGTCTACTTTCATAAGGACATTGAATTACACGAAAATTTTTCTTTTCAGTTTATGGTACAATCAATTTGTGTGATTGATATACGCTGCCGAAACAGTCCTAAAAATTTACTAGGTATTTGGCAATAATAATAGTAATATTAATGAACGCACTGTTCGGCGTCGATGTGCGGAATTTCGTTCCAATGATTTATTACACGGGCTGAAAAGTCTTGGGCTCAGCACATAGATATGGCGCTATTCTTAGGGCATTCACCGCTTTTTCACTAACCGCTTTAGTACCAACAATTAAAAGAAAGCTGTTGAATGTTTCAGTGAATAATAGATTCGACTACCTTTCAGAGCTAGCATCTATGGACACGGAGAATAAAACCCCCACTCCAAGAAACCAGAAACCAACTAACAACTCCTATCGTTGTGAAAGGGACCATCCCAATGAATAAGGTAGCCAACGAAAACCTGAGGAAGCAGTTACAAGGTGATTTCTCCATCAAAGACACCGGCAAATCTACACTGTTTTTCACAAACACCGTGAATGACTATAAAGCGATCGTAAGTATAATGAAGAGAAATAAGCTGGAATTTTACACCTACACTAGACCAGACGAGAAAACACACGCATTCATACTGAGGGGACTGGATTCAGAACCCCGGCAGAAGACATTGCAAATGACCTCTACGATAAGCATGAGCTGGCAGTGGAGGCCATATATAAACTTAGAACAGAGGGTAGACCCCTTTATATGGTCGCTACTGACAGTAATGTTACGCTTAACTATCCGAAACGTAATATTACTTCAGTAATGTATATGAAAGTCTCCTGGGAACAACGAAAAAATAGCAGGGAGATCGTCCAATGCCACCGCTGCCAGTTATGGGGTCATGCCACCACAAACTGCTACAGAGAAATCAGATGCCTGAAATGCGCAGAAACCCACCCAACAGTAGAATGTCCTTTGCCCAGAAGCGTGGTTGCCAAGTGTGCAAATTGCTCTGGTCCCCATCTGGCGAACAATAGAGAATGCCCAATCTACCTAGAAAAGTTGGGCGAAATCGCTGAAACTAAGCAAATTTGTACCAGTGCCACAATCCGTGGAAGAGTGCAAGACAACAACTAAGCCAGCAACATCCAGGTCAGCAGGACCAGCCCGCTGGACAGCCTACAAGATTGTCAAGGATGCAGACTACGCGGGTTCACCACCTATTCCTGCCACTCCATCAAGAGAGACAGGAGCGTGCCGTTGCGATCTCGTCGAAATGATGCGGACGGAAACAGACATTATGCTTGCCTTTGATGAGGTAAGCAAACTTATTAACATGAAAGAGATGCTCAGGTCGTTAAATGATTTGATAGCTGTGTTGTCCAAGGCCACAGATCCAAGAACCAAATGACTTAATTATATGCACTTCTTGCAGAATTTCGATCGATATAATCTGTAAATGCCCATAAAGGCATGTATGCTGAATGCTAACGGTGTTAATAATAAACCTTCCAGTATTATAAACTTCCTACATTCTCACAAAGTGGATATAATGTTTCTGTCCGAAATCAAACTCCGACAGGAACATCGACTGAAACTTAGGGGTTTTGTCACGATTATGGAAGACCGCTCTAATGCAGTGAGAAGCGGAGGAGTTCCTATCCTGATAAGGAGAAGCATAGCATACCCGCGGATACCACAGCGACCTAGCAGCATTGAACATGCTGACATAAGGCTTGCTGTACCTGTACCTGCATGTATGCTGTGTACAATCCACCATCGAATGGGTATACTTCGCGCGATTTAGATTGGGTCTGCTTGATGTAGGCAATAAGGTCCTCCTTGAAGGAGACCTGAACGCCAAACGCTAACGGGAAGACCCTATGGTTGTCGAGCACTCTGATGAGGCAACTCATTACCCTTGGAACGGCGCATCACCAACCACAATAGATATTGTGATAAACAAAAACGAAAGAGATCTCTCTGACCTGACGGTGCACACAAGGCACCTGGCAGCGATGACATTGGAGCAATTTTACTCCGGAACCTGCCGCGCAAAGGTCAGTTACAAATGGTACATCATCAACGGTATAATCAGATTGCAACATTACCCAGACTGCCTGAAGCGCGTGAAGGTAATACCCATTCATAAGCCGAAGAACTAAAGAAAGAACTACCGACTGATTTCGCTAATTAGCTCGGTCGCCAAGATTGCTGACAAGATCCTATTGAACAGACTTCTCCGTCTGGAGAAAAGGCTGAAACTTGTTCCAGAGGAACACTTTGGATTCCGGCAGGGTCTTAACACGACCTCGCAACTTGTCCGACTAGTTCACGGAATAAAGGAGGCCTTTCACCAGAAGAAGAATTCAGTCATGGTCCTGTTGGACATATATAAAGTCTTTGACACCGTTTGGACAGAGGGATTTATCGCGAAAATGTGGACGGCACACATGCCTTTCATGATAAGAATTTTGGATTCTTATCTGGTCAACCGGAAATTTAGGGTAAGAATATACCAAGCTATCTCTACGGATTTTTCAATGTAAGCAGGTGTTCCACAGAGGTCCTGGTTATCCCCACATCTATACTCTCAGAGAGTATAGGTGTGGGGATGTAGGCATAGATGCAGATGATATTGCCATATATGCCCATTTTTACTCTAGTGAGGTGGCAACACGCCAAATACAGATTCACCTGGATCGGTTAGTTGTACCGTACATGGAAAGGAATAAGATAAGGCTGAATCCGTTAAAGACTGAACTTGTCAATTTCACGAAGAAATTCACCAACGTGAAGATCTTCAGGAAATTAACGATTTAAGGAAAGCGTGTGGAAGAACAGAAAGGTGCGAAGTATCTGAGAGTAATCCTGGACAAGCACTTGAATTTTCATGAGCACTTGAATCTGGCAATTCAGAGAGCGGGAGCGGCGATTAAACGCAACTACCCTCTCATTGCACGAAATTCCAAAGTGACTGTGACAACAAGCTCCTGATATATAAGCAAATTATCAGGCCAGCTATGTTGTACGCTAGTCCTGTGTTCTGTAGCCGTAAGAAGACTCCGTTGCGGAGACTTGAGAAGATGCAAAATAAGGTGCTTGATATCATGACTGATAATGATCGATACATTTCATTGGAGCGTTTACGAGACACAGCAAGGTCGAACCGATTACGGATTTGATCCGAAGGCTTGCTTACAAACACTTCAAGTGGTTCCTTCTGAAAAGTCCGCTGACTAGTAATATTACGGCAGTTGAGAGTTTATCATAATAAACCCCGCCGTCACGGTGGGTTGATTTATGAAGCCCTCGATATTTTCCATGAGCGACATGTAAATGACCGTTTGTAAATTCATGAAAAAACTGGCATAGAAGACATTCTATCCTGGTATTTTCATGAACTTTTTCCAGGAGTATCCAGCTAACCAACACATAGACAGCTATGTTTTCATTTGAATGACCTGAATATCAAAACCATGTAATGGTCTTGGCGGCAGGAGGCACATTACTTAGTCGTTTTTTAAGAAAGTCTATGTTTCTGTGTAAGCGTCAACCCGCTTGAAAAGTGTTATTATGACTCCGCCCCACCAGAAACAACAAACAAAAGTTGGTTTGCTGACTTCAAACGTGGTCGTAGAAACACCGATGATGCAGAACGCAGTGGACGTTCAAATGAGGGAGTAACACCAGAAAACATTTTGAAAACCCACAAAATCATTTTGAATGATCGAAAAATGAAGTTGCGTGAGTTAGCTGACATTGTAAGGATATCGAAAGAACGTGTTAGCTTTATAATGAATGATCATTTGACTATGAGAAAGCTCTGTTCTAAGTAGGTGCCGTGCGAGCTCACTGTTGACCAAAAACAAAAACGTCTTCAGGATTCTGAGCAGTGTTGGTCCATGTTTAACCATAACAAACCGGAATTTTTGCGTCGATATGTGACAATGGATGAAACATGGACCCATCACTTCACTCCAAAACGATCGTCATCTGAGTGGAAAGCAACTGGTGAACCTCGTTCAAAGCGCCTGAAAACACAATCAGTTGGAAAGGTTATGATGGCCTCGGCATTTTAAGATGTGCGTGGTGTAATATTTATAGACTATCTTGAGAAGGGAAATACCATCAACAGTGAATAAAATATTGTGTTATTGGAGCGTTTGAAGGCCGAAATTGCAAAGAAAGGACCGCATATGGGATTGAAAAAAATTATTTTATCAAAACAACGCACCGTGTCCCAAGGGCAATATAAATAATGACAAAACTGGTCAATAAAATAGGTATGATTCTATTCCACGACAACGCCCCTTCGCCCGTTTCACAAATTACTGTCCAAAAATTCAACGAATTGTGCGTCGAAGTTTGAAGTAGAGTTTAAAGTAGACTCGTAAAAACGGACAAAACTTTTGAGATTTCTGTAATAATCGGGATTTTTCGCATGGTAACCATCTGATTGACGTTTGAAAGAGGTTGGCGATTTGAAATATTTTGATGTATCAATAGTATTGTTATTATGCAATGTAGTCTTCAACATATAGAATATGTAGACCATAAAGTGGAGGAATTTAATTTCTTGGCTAATCTGCCAAGTAATATGCTCTCAAGATAAACGAATAAAAATGACAATTTCAAACCAAACAAATCATAAAATGTACATAAACTGTCCCCAGCAACGGAACTGGTGGTGAGATTTACCTAAAGCATCAGGGCTACAGAATTAAACAATCACGCACACTGTGCACACAATTATTATTCATATTCAATATTATGTTATCACCTGTTTATAAATAGGGTGTAACCAAAAATAATTGTAATTATTACAAAATACAACAACGATTCACGTTTTTGAAAAATTTTATATTTTTTTGACTTTTTACAAACTCTAAAAACAATCGGAGAAGAAATTATCTACAATCTTCTATTCGGTAGATGAAATCTCACTTTTCAAACGATGATCTAGAGTGGGTATTTTCACAAGTCAGCAGAAATAATTGATGAAAAGACTTTTTGACTTGATGTGATTTTTAACTTCTTGAAGTTAGAGGTTGCTTTTTTCGATGCCTAGAGGCTGGCATGCCTATGAAGTGAAAATGAATGCAATCCCATTATATACGTTTTTAATACGAAATAATTAGATTCTTCTCCATATAT
>WOGN01008748.1:0-11141 GCA_015342105.1 Leptinotarsa texana
AAATATTGATATTTATTTATGACATTGTGTTTGTAACAAGAATTTTTTCTTAAACAATAAACATATTATCAATCAATTATCAATCCACCCAATTTAAAAATTGGCATTGGAAGTGTGAAATCCATGACATCTGGCTCAATTGTTATGAAATGCAAAAACAAGATAGAAACTTAAATTATGGAGAAAGAAGTTAAAAATAAAATACAGAATAGGTATAATATTGAAACATCAAAAGTGAATAAACCAATGATTAAAATACCATTGTTTCAACAAAATCTATCGAAAGAAGAAATTGAAACCTCAATTTTACAACAAAACGAAGTCCTAGACGAGATCGAGATAACATTTATTAAAATAGGAATAGATAACCAGTCAACAATCTTTGGAGAATGTTCACCTTCATCTTTTAGACAACTAATGCTACTGAAAAAGGTATTTATCAGTTGGGAACGCTATTCAGTTTTTGAAGATCTTACAGTTTCCAGTGTCAAGAGTTCTATCATAAAAAACAAAATTTCCCTAATAAACTGATCTGTCTTTTATATTATTAGGAGCATGAACAAAAATACTCTCCAAAAATAAAAAAAAATGTATCTTTAAGTAACCTCAATATACCAGGTTATAAAACAATACATAATGACGGTGATTTTAATAGAAACGATGGTATCTTGATTTTAATCAAATCAAATTTTAACTACAATATTTCCAACCACAAATTGACTATACGTGGTGTCTCACTAAGAATCATAAATGTAACAATTGATAATGTGTTCTGTAGAATAATTGCCCTATACAGGCCTAACCCAACTAACCTAGTATCGTTTATCGATGAAATTGATTTATATCTGAACAAAAACCAGACCAACAAAATGGATGTTCTTATTGGTGACATCAATATTAATTTATTAAATGAAAAATATATTTATGTAATTAGATATCTTTCTTTACTAGCTAAATATGGATTTGTGTCCTACATACTGAATCCTACAAGAATTACTCCGGAAACTAAATCATGCAATGATCACATTTTCCTAAAAAACCTAACAATAACAAAAAATTTATTTATAATTCATATATTCATATATTCTTACTTTACAACAAAAATCGACAAAAATCGACTTTAAAAAATTAAGGAACTTATTACAAAATGAGACCTGGGATGTAGTATTAAGTGAAAGGAACCCTCAACTCGGAACTGATCTCTGCGTAAACACATTTAATAACGCTATTGAAAACTCCACAAGTATAAAATTATGGCACAAAAAACATAAAAATAAAACTATGGATAACTGAAGGCTTAATTGTATTAATTAGAAACAGGGACAAATTAAAAAACCAACTAAACAAACACCTCACATACGATTTGGAACAAGAATACAAAACTTATAGAAATAAACTACTAAATAAAAATAACTATTATTTTAAATAAATTGAAAATAGTAAAAATTATTAAAAAAAAACTCAATTAATATCAGAAGCTACCAATGAGAAAAACAATAACAAAAATATCTTACATATCGCTGATGAAAATGGTGTTATATTTAGTGATAACAAATTGATGGCAAATTATTGTAATAATTATTTTAGTAATGACGGCTTAAACATAGTTAAAGACATTGATACTACATTAACAATCAATGAAAATATTGAAATAAATCCCAATTCCATGTGTCTCAACCCAATAACAGAAAATGAATTGATAGAGCATATATCTACATTAAAAAATAACACTTCCCCTGGTGTAGATGGAACAACTACTGAAGTAATTAAACAGAGTCACCAATATATTCTGCAACCTCTTAAATATTTATTCAATTTGGTCATCCAAAAGGACATATATCAACTCAGTTCAAATCTTCTGTAATCACACCAATCCCTAAAACTGGTGACAAAACCACAATTAGTAATTACAGCCTTATAAGCGTAATGAACAGTTTTGGTAAGATCTTTGTGAAATGTCTAAAAACTCGATTAGTAGAATTTCTCGACAGAAATTAAATTATACATAATTACCAGTATGGTTTTTGTGGTGGTATACCTTCTACTGATGCTATGTATAATGTTATCAGGAGTATAACACAGGGATTTGATGAAAATAAAAAATGTATTGCAGTGTTTCTAGACTTGGCAAAGGCATTTGACACTGTTGATCATGAAATACTTCTTAACATACTGGAGCGCTTTGGTGTGCGTGGAGTATGTTGGATGTCTTTCACAATTATTTGACTGATCGGCAACAATATGTTATAATTAACGATACATTAAGTGAAACTATGACCATAAGAACAGGGGTCCCCCAAGGAACCGTTCTTGGTCCAATACTTTTTCAAGTCTACATAAATTCTCTACTCTGTTTGAAAGTAAAAGCAAGAATTATATCATACGCTGATGATACAGTTATTTTCAACGAAAATACATGGTCTGAAACCAAAAATTCTGTCCAGTCAAGCATGGAAAAGAATCATAATGGTTGAGTATGTATCGTCTTTTGTTAAACGCTAGTAAAACCCACTATCTTGCTTTCTATATAACATCAGCAAATATACCTAATTTCTCTAATATTAAAGTTCCAGGTATGAGGGAGGAAATCAAAGAAATAAACGAGGTCAAGTATTTGGGCATAATTATTGACAATAATTTAAAATGGAACACCCATGTTGACTATCTAACAAAAACAAGCGAGGCAGCTAAACATTATAAAACCTTCTCTATAGAATAAAAAAAATGTATCTTTGAATTTATCGAGATATTAGAACACCAATAGATACACTGCCACTAAATTGTTTCCTAACTCTCTGTACACAATGGTAATTTTATATTAATTAGTATTACTTTGTAGCATAACACAAGTGTTAAGTCACTTAGATGCTATTTTATACACAATATTTACTTTATGTACTGCAATTACTCTGTTTTTATATCTGTCTCACCTTAATCATGACTCAGCCACCATATTCATCAGATTTGGCCCCATGTGACTTTTTCTTGTTCTCAATATTGAAGATACCCATGAAAAGAAGGCGTTTTGCGACGATTGAGGAGACAAAAACCGAATCTCTGAGAGAGCTCAAGGACATACCAAAAAGTTCATACCAGATCTGATTTGAGGATTGGAAAAAACGCTGACACAAGTGTGATATATCTGAGGGAGACTACTTTGAAGGGGACAACATAGAAATTAATGAACAAATAAATAAATATGAACAATTAAACAAGTTCAACCAATATATTTAAATATACCGCCTGAAGAAGTTATTGTATAGTGAAACAGGTGTTGTAGTTTCATAAACTGTACCATTGACTCACTTGAAATTATCGAATTGATTATATTATCAATGGTAGAAGTATTTTGGTGTTATCAATATAACTAAGGCCAAAATGAGTCATTTAAAAGAGTAATGAAATTAGCAATTACTCATTCTGAGCTGGAACTGTTTGATTCATATGTGTGTTAACTATGCTTGAATATACTTGGTTGTTTTTAAATATTTGTTGATTTGGGCTGTCCGTTAAGTATATAAATAAATGTATTCGCATTTTCAGGGATACGAATTGAAGAAAGAATGTGACCCATATTGGAAAGAATTGCAAACGAAAATCCAAAAAACCCGAAACAATTTTGATGATTTCAGTCAAAAACTGAAGAAACGAATGTCTGAAGTACAGAAACAGGATGAGCCAGTGAGAAATGCTAAAGGTTGCCGAGAAGGATATTTGTTTCTGTTAGAAAAAAGTAAGTATGTTAGTTCTAATGCATTGTTCAAACAGAATACATCCATTGGCGAATAAAATATTCAATGTAATCAAACAAGATCTTGATTCATCACGAAAATATGTGTAGATTGCAATTATTCATTATCATCAGCAGATCACACAGTGAATGTAACCCATTGTATTATGATAACAAGGCTGAAATTATTGTTGATGCCTGGGAGAGTTATGAGCAACAATTAATTAATTTCTAGAGGTTTGCACAAAAGTTTATAATTGGGCAGCAATTGAGCCCGAAAATTAATCAAAATTTAATAAACTAATAATTATTATATTATTATTTCCCAACTATCTATAAAATGTTTTCTAATTGCGGTGAATAACTGTAAAGGGGTTTTCAGATGCTAATTTTGTAGAAAAATGTTCATAAAAATGTTGGAAACGCATTTTCTTTAGAATATATGCTGTTTAACTTTTCTTAAAAATTTCTTGTTTGTATTAATATTGTGAATATCTCTTTGACAATTGTATTTTCAGTGATAAGAAGTGATTTAGCTTTAATTAGATACGATTATCGAGGTGAGTTACGACTTTGGACCAAGCTTAGCCAACATTAATGACCAAAAATGTACTCCCCTACCGTTTCTTGAAACATCTAATTTTGTATACATCCAAAATCCCAGAAAAAAATTGATCTGCAAAGCAGATAAAACTTCTAGTGAGCTATGCATCAAAAAAGCAGCACTTAGTTGTTAGCGATGTTTGCAATTTGTCAAGTTACATGAATTGTTGTGACAACGAATATTTACATCAGTACAACAAAGATCAATACTCTGTATCTTGGCAACATTCCATAACTTTTTTTTTATTAGCTCCGGAATACGTTCTCATATTTTTTCATTGCAATTGGGAAACAACTTTTTTATAGCAGAGATTGACAAATGTTTATCAAAAAAACTATATTTTCATCTCGATGAAAAGTCCCAAGACTTTTTCAGAAATTTTTATTAACTTTCGATATTCCATCCGATCATTCAAAACTCCTAACAAAACCAACAAACAAGTGAACCTCATCAACGAGGACTTAGTGAAGAAATCAGAATAGGGATTCATTATTCTTCTAGAGATAAATGCTAGTCTGGGAATGTCTTTATTTGCTTTTTCCGCTTTGAGAAATATAATACTGCAAAAGCTCGACTCAATGCAGTTATAATGAATGATTCTAGCCCTTCTTGTTGAAGAGGTTATTAGAATTTTGGTAAGCTTCAGATTAGGTTCCAGAGTTTGTGCTCCCCACACTTGTGTTTGATAAGTCAAAATTGACGAAAAGGCTGTTCATACTTTGAGTTGTAAAAGAATTGCTTGAATATACTAAACACCATCAAGTGTGAATATTACTGGAGTTTTTTTACACCTCGACACGTGTTTCGATCACCAAATGATCATCTTCAAGATAGAAACACGTGTCGAGGTGTAAAAATAACGATTTGGTGTTGGGATATGCATTACTACACCAAAGGTTCCAAACAGTACATCATAAGTACCATTAAGTGTCCTTTGATTTTTGCTAGAATTACTACTATAATTCAACCTCAAGGTATCAGCAGGGATGAAGATAATTTCTTGGGAGTGCAGTAGTTGCTGTTTGGTATTTCACATGTACATACACACTTTAGCAGCAAACCAGCTGCCATAGTCAAGAACTTCTTCTTTTCTCTTACAGAAAATTATCATTGCTATAAAATCCGGTAATACTGCTTTGCTTCCAGTATCCTTCAAATCTTCAGATTCTCTCTAAGAATTATTTTTCTGTCCTTCTATGAGCATAAGTAAAACTTTTTTCGTTTAGGTTCAACCAATTAGTAAAGAAAGATTGTTGCACCAATTTTGGGTGTGGGTATTTGACCACGCCAAATTAGCTTTATACCGTTTTATAAGAGTGTGTGAAAAATTTGTAGTGCTGGGAGGCATATCAGAAATACTCCCAGAGGCCTTTTCTATCAGTTCCATTTTGTCTTTCTCATTTTTTAGTTGTAAGTCGTTCTGTAATGCCTCTCAAAAGATTCAGTTACCTGAATCTTTTGAGAGGCATTAAAATACCCTTGTCGAGTGAAGTATCACCCGTGGAGGTGAGATGGATTCATCCTATGGTATGTGTATTCATGAGGACTTTGAGCCTACTCTGTCACTAGAAAAACTTTCAAAATACCAGGTGTCCTCTCATCTTAGAGAGCTTTGTCGTGGTAATGTGGGGCTCTGCCGTGATGGACCTCCTTTTCCTAGCTGCTTGTGGTATCCTTTATGAACCATGATGATCCACCCAAACCAGAGGTTCAAAAGCCCTGAAAGGCTAAATTTAATATGTCATACATGATGGGAAGGTCGCTGAGGTTGTCAAGGTGATCGGAACAGGTTTTCAGCATTTGGTAGAGTTCTGCTCTTGCCTGCTGACCTGAAAGGTAACTCACTAAAGTGATGATTTCGGGTTTACTCACTGTACCTGACTCCTTAGCTCAGCTGATTAATCGTCGAACTTCATCTCTTTCAATTTAGTTTTCGAGAAAGGTCATCATTTATTTGTAATTTTGCTCATCTTCTTTCCCTATCCCATCACAATTGTGTAATATAGCGGATTCGTGCTCAAAGTGAGCTTGAAAGGAATTTTTACATCCACTTCAGTCTGTGGGTTTTGAATCACAACTCTCTGAAAATTTATATAATAACAGAATAACTTGATTAGCGAAGACTCCCATGTCATTGTAGTGGGTAGATTCTTTCTCAGGGTTTTCCTTTCACCTTAAAAGCGAATGTGCTATCTGAAGAACTGGTTGACAACTAGTTTACAAGTTGTATATTATTTTTAGAGATTTTATGTTCTGTTGTCTTATTATGTAAAAGACTCTTCCGAGCATATTTAATTATCTTTATTCAAATGCAATTTTTGAACTTGAACAAATTATTGAATAGTTAAAATAAACCAAAATATCTAGGAATTGTACTTCACTAATATACCCCATTTTATGTGTTTGAATATATAATTATTACAAAATTTGAAATAAATTTGGAAAATCGTATAAAAATATTTTGTAATTATTGAAATGTCCTGATTTCTTTGGCATTGATTCATAAGTCTGCCTGATACTTGTTTTTACTGTAATGTTTCAATTTGTTCAGAAGAAAATGTTTCTGCTAAGAATCAAATCATAATTCCAAAACCACACTATACCAGACCAGCACTTTAAGCGCTTTTCACCAACCAATTTTATATCATCCAGAGATGAAGTTAAAACATTTTTAATTCAAAATTCGATTAATACCTAACGTACTGAACTTTCACTTCTGGTCATACATTAATGGTTTCTTAACACAAACTTGCAAGAAATTTCTCGTAAAAGTTCATGCTAGTTTGAATAAAGTAGTTCATGTAAAACAAAAAAGTGGACTGCTTTATCTTATCCGATTTCGGAGACCAGAAAAGTCTAGTGTCGCATGAAGAAATAACTCGGAATAAATTAATATTATCTAAATTGTTGAAACCGGTATATGACATAACTTTTGGATGTTTTCGGAAATCTGAAAGTAGAAAAGGGTGGCTACGAGAACAAAGAACGATGATAAAGGTGTCATTGAATACAGACCATCATTTACTTTTATATGAACTCCTCTGTTAAAATCTGCGGGAACTTTCACGAGAAATCATAGCTTAATTTAAAGTTTACCCTGTTTACCTGTTAAATATAAATAGGCGAAGTTAGATTTGCTGATCACTCAATTCGGTTGGTGACATGGGCATCGAGAAAAGTTTGTAGTTCTGATCTGTAGGAGCCGTATTTGTTTTGTATTTATTTTATGCCTATGGTTTTAGTTCCATCTTTCAGTGCTTACCATGGTATTGAGTACAATTCGATTTTTCAGAGGCGTTCGGCACTACTTGGTCAAAACATTACTGCAATTATGACAAGAATAAGAAAATTTTCAGCATGGTTCCTTATAACCAACTCACAACAAAAACAGTAAGTCGGATCTCTACTTGCAAACCGTATATAGTTCTAATTTTTTTTTTTCGATTTCAGCTTCAAAACCCTGAGAATTTGCTTCTCTCATCCTGTGTTAGGCGAATGTCTGATTCTATCGAAAAAAGATTTTGTTTCGATATACAATCAGAGGATAGACCAGGTGTTGTACTTACCTTTCAGGCACTTTCAGAACAAGATAGGAAAGCTTGGATGGATATTATGGACGGAAAGGAACCTGTAAGAATATCTCTATCATTATTTACATTCTCTTGTATCTTTTTAATTCAAACAGATTCTCGATTCCACCGTAAATGAAATTTTCATTGTTTCAACTAGATGGTAATATTTATGAGGCAGGTCAGAAATACCTCTTATACGCTACAAATAATAATAATTCATTTGTGCATTGCGTTCAGATATTATTTGCAGTGAAGTGTCTTTAACTGTTCGAACGACTGCCTCATGTTTCCATAAAATAATTTCATCTGAACAGGCTCTACTCACCTATTTAACCTCCACAGTCCTGTGGAGTCCTCCCCAAAAACAAGTCCTGTGGAGAGGATGGACACGTCCCTTGTTTAAACTCAATAAGAAGGTTGTTGTTCTTCAATATATTTATTTTTGAAATAACTTGTTAGAAATCATGATTCAGTTTCAATTTAATGAAATAAATGAAAACAATTTTGTCTTATTTCCACTAGTTATTTCATTTTCAAGACCGGTTTCGGATTTTATTCCATTATCAAGTGTCAAAACTAACTAATACATTTGAAATCTAAAAACGTGGTTATATAATGAGGATTTCGAGATTATGTTTACATCTTGTGTTTTGATTCATGCAGATGTTCATACATTCCACAGTGCATTGTCCGATGTGTTTAATAAGTCGTTTCCAGAACAAATAATTAAAAATAAATGTAAAAAGCCATGGTTGACAAAAGGACTGAAAACATCCTCTAAAAACCTGCGCTCACTGCATTATTTCAGAAAATTCACAAACGAAACATTTTTCTGAAACTATTTCAATGATTACAAAACTATCTATCGATCCACTATTAGTCTAGCTAAGAGGATATATTGTGGCAACAGAATGGGGCATGACTTAAGTTGTCATTCCACTACATGAAAGTGGTGATTTAGATAATCCCTCCAATCTGAGTCCTATTTCTTTAATACCGACTTTATCAAAAATTATTGAGAAATTAGCCAAAGTACGTTTAGATGAATTCTTAAAACTGCACTGTATTATAAGCAAAATCCAGATTGGGTTTCAAGCGGAAAAAGATGCAAATGATGCTATCTTCTCTTTTTTATATGAAATTTACTCTGATTTGAATGCTGGTGAAGTATCCGCCGCAATTTTTTGCGATATTTGAAAGGCGTTTGATTGAGTCAATCATAAAATTTTACTAAAAAAACTTTATAAATATGGATGTAAAGGTGTGATGAACACTTGGTTCAAATCGTATCTTTCAGGTCGGAGTCAAATGGTGAGGACAACGGAACTCTCGGAGAACAGAGGCATTAAATTTGATGTACCACAGGGTTCTGTGTTAGGCCCTATTCTATTTCTGCTATATATAAATATTAGTTAGCTTTTATACTTGATAATGTGATAAAACCCAAAACCGGTCGTAAAAATAAAATAACCAGTGGAAATTAGACAAAAGTATTTTTAGTCATTCCATTGAAGTGATCATGAATTTCCACAACATAAACAAATTATCAATTACATAAATGATTCAGTTTAATATACTCTTTGCTTCACTCTGTATTTATATTTTTAAAGTAGGGTAGCTACATAGACAGATGGCGAGTTGTTATAGTTGGGAATTTGCAATGTAGCTATATTATATTCAAACTTGCAAATGGTTTATCTATTCCTTCGGCTCACAATCTGCACACTTGTTACATCATCTCCCTCCTATCATACAGTATATATTATAATTTTAACTTATTTATCCTTTTTTCCAGACCTACACGACACCAAGTAATAATGTAAGCAAGATTCCAAATTCGGAGGAAAGGGTCCTTGATGAAACAGGAATTCAGTTTGTAAAAAAGTGTATAGAAGTTCTTGAAAGTAGAGGTTTGGAAGAACAAGGCATATACAGGTAATATTCATTGGTATCCAGAAAAGTGAATGAAAATTTAGAACCGAAATATTCACTTTCGTAGAAAAATTGAAATGAAATATTTAGTAACTTTTGAAAGGACTCGGTTAAGGTCATCCGACTATTCGAGTACCTCATTGGTCTGACCCTACTTCAGTTATTTCAAGAATCTTTGCGTTAAGAAATGCTAGTATCCATGTCTTGTTGATAAGCAAAAAATGTCGGACAATTTAATTGTTAATATGCTCCTCCGGTTTCAACGTTTTGAAAAAAACCTTACGAACGAAAACCCTCAGAAGTCGAAACTTGTGCAATCTTAAGATTAACGAGATCTTACCGTTCAACAGGTTGGACGATAGGCAGTGAAAATCGATTGTCCGGCCTTTTGGCTCACCGTTTCACGTGACGCCCTCTTACAGACGAAAACCCTCAAAAGTCGAAACTTGTGCAATTTCAGGATTATCGAGGTCTCACCGTTTAACGTGCGATTCCTAGCACGATCGTCTCTCGGCTCGAACCACTGTTTCACCTGACGGTCGATTGAATGAGTGGAACAAACCACTTATGGCAACCCAACCCAAAATTGTTAAATAAATATGACACAACTGTATAACCTGGTCAAGACTTATCTCTGAAGTATAGTGCGGTCAATGAGTTTTATGCAATTAAAGTAGAGATAAATTTCTTAAACTTGAGAAATATATCCCTCGTAGACTAAAAATTTTTGTCAGTATTTGTATCTACAGTGGAACAAATATGTTTCAGGGTGGTTGGCGTCAGTTCAAAAGTAAACAAGTTATTAACTATGGGATTGGACCGAAGGAAAAGTGAAAAACTTGCCTTTGACGATCCATTCGAATGGGAAACTAAGACCATTACGAGTGCTTTGAAAACGTATCTGAGAAATTTGCCTGAGCCCCTGATGACGTACCGATATCATAATGGATTCATTGCAGCAGTCAGTAAGTGAAATTAGGGAAATGTGTGTTTGGTATATTTTTTTACTAATTAATTTTTTTTTAGAAAGTGAATCGAAACAGACCAGAATAAATGACGTTCACACGTTGCTTTATAGGTTACCAAAAACCAATTTTGAAGTGTTGAACATTTTAATGAAGCATTTGACGAAGTAAGTTGATACCTTCCCGAATTTACCCAATAAAGTATACAATTATAACTGTTGTGCATACAGAATATAAAAATATTTCTATAGTCTATTTCAAAAGAGTGTAGAGTAATAAATCATGAAGTGTCATAAAATTTGCCTGAATTTCGTTGTCGTCCATGGGCGTAGGCAAAT
>WOGN01008749.1:436-11140 GCA_015342105.1 Leptinotarsa texana
TGGACCTCAATGTTTTTAAAAAGCAAGCTTCATTTTTTTGGTGATATAAAGAACGCTAACGGTTTCTATCTCTTGCAGCATATGTATGCCCATGATATGCAAGATGCTTTTTCTAATATTTGCATATCTGCGAATTTACTTTACGATT
This sequence comes from Leptinotarsa texana, assembly GCA_015342105.1. Classification (NCBI taxonomy): domain Eukaryota; kingdom Metazoa; phylum Arthropoda; class Insecta; order Coleoptera; family Chrysomelidae; genus Leptinotarsa; species Leptinotarsa texana. Next base: position 585 of record WOGN01008749.1, read on the forward strand.
CCTTCTCCATCCGCAAGCTGCGAGTGAAGATTTAGCAAATTAAAAATAATTAAAAATTATTTGATATCTTCTATGAGTTGGGAGCGCTTATAGAGTCTTTCAATTTTAGCGATAGAAAATCAAATTGCACACCAGTTAAATCATGACAAGACCCTGGATTTATTTGCTGAACAAAAATCTCGAAGAGTGAAATTAGTAGAAAATAGACAAAAGTTATTAACTTCATTTTATATTTCATATGAAATTATAATTTCAATACACAAGTACGCAATAACATATTTGATTTTTATTCTTATTACACATATTTATTTCAAATCCTATCCTGTGCTACGATCTAAATATATGTCCTACATATCTTTATATATGTATATGAGTAGGCATAACACAGAAAGAACAGCGATCGATGTAATAATTCCGGAAAGGATATGACCAAATGTCAATCAATCAGTGGACATCTGATACCTGAAATGGCATGCGTGAATTTGAAGTAGATTCTTTCATATAGATCTAGAACTCCCTTTCAACAGTCCTCTGACGCTAGAAACGGTAAGCACCGATTGTGAACGATTTTCTCTTTTAGCCGGTGTCTATTCTACCAACTCAAATAGAGTCCTGATGATTCATCTTCCTAGCTAGACAGATTGGTGGTGATTGGATCGAGGTACTGTCCGGTTTGAGTGGGATTTCTATATGAATGATTTTTCGTTTTCTAAAATTTCAAATATAGCTTGTTATTGTTTGAATTGTACATATCCTTTCTTAATTTTTCTCCAATTTTGAATGATATCGATTTGTAAGAACTGTTTTTTTCTATATTTTTCAACTCCATAGAAAATATATTTTGAATTATACAAATTTCTATATTTGATTCTTGTGATATATTGTCTCCTTAATTTGAAGGAAATCACAGCATCAAAAATGATACTCGAATTGTCTACAAAAATCTGTATTTTCAACTAACTCTAGAACACAAAAAGAGTTCAAAATAAGAAAAATGACCCCGAATATGTACGCTGCCTTATACACTGTGTAATAAAAATATTAAGAACATTCTTACATGCAATTCAGTTATAATTCCACTCACAATGATAAAAATGTAATTTGCACTGAAAGGTGATTATGCTCATTCTGATAAAGTTTGATGAGCAAATGGATAAGAAGAAAAATACTTTTTTTTATATTCTATGATAATCTCTGAAAACGATCATTCATTAACTGAAATGTAGGAAAGCATTGTTTATTATTCAATTGAAATCTCTATATGACAGATCACAGAAACATGACGGAAGCATATACTTTCAGTCAATTTACTGTCCATTTCTATATTTCAGATGTATTTGACTGCATTCCATAATGCCATCTACAAAAATGAAGTCAGAATTTTTGGTGCAATGACTTGGAGTCTGATTGACAACTTTGAATGGACATCTGGATACAGGTATTAACAAAATCACACCTATTCGCTAAATGTTTCCAATTCCTAATAAAACAATACTTCTTCAGAAGTTATGTGTCATAAAAAAATTGAAAACTTCTACTGCACAGCATGTTACACGAATTTCTATAGATCAGCAAAGCATTTTACAAATATTCCACAAAGAATAGAAATTGGTAATGAGTTATCGAAACGTATTCTGCATCGAAACAGGTTTCTAGAGGCTAGAGTGAGACACGTTTGAAAAAATATAATAATCAAATATTCGAAGATATAGGCAATGAAAAGAAGAACAGAAGATTGGGAATGATCATTGCTCAGTAAAAATCCCAAGCCTCCAATTTTCGATAATCATTGTGGGTCATCTAGCGTCTAAATTCAATACAGTAACTGATGTCAACATCTGGTAGACGTGATGAGAGGCGACTGCACTTGCTATCTCTTCAAAATCAGGTACTGGAAATAGTACAAAATATGTGGGAGTCGACAAGAACGATCGGAAGAACATGCCTTAGGTCCGAAGTGAGGGGGTCTATTCGACCCTCCACCGCAACCTGCAAGGGTTCTTTGTGGCTGACATCTATTCACACTCAATCAAATGAACCCAGCTTCTCAACGATGCCGATTATTTTGTATGATGAGTGGTTTTTTGAGGTCAGATGGCGAGAGTACGGCTCTGCCGAACTCTAAAAACCCGATTCGGTCTCCAGCTGGCAGGCACAAAGTATATCCTCTGCTGTTTCATCGTCAATGAGGTAGTTCAAAAGTCAAGGTGCAAGATTCACTCCTTGATACCCGCAACAACCTTCCCATATGAGGCTTTTTGTACGTCAGCTACACCTGACGATGCCTTAGATTCAACCGTGCAGGGCTTTTTCACCTGCACAGTTAATCATCACTTGTGCACAAACGTTTGCTAACCTCCCTATTGGGGGATTCTTCCTCTACCTGAGACAGATTCTGCGTACGCCGCTCAAGAATTTGGTGCAAGGTGGTTTCATAAGGTACCCTGCTCTTGAGGAGACGACTCAGTCGTTTCCTGGCTGCACCACTAAACCTTTTTTTTTTAGGTTCAGTTATTAGATCAGAAGTTGGAGAGTTGAGAAGCTCTCGCTCCTGATCTAAATTCACAACGAGATCAGTTGGAGTTGTAAGTTCGACATCCAGCTCCTCTGTGAAGTACAGGCCTTCCTCGTATATTTAAAGAACAGCCAATAAGAACGATCGCAAGTACAGGCCTTGTTCAAATATTTAAAGAATACCGAGCTGCATCAAATTCTCTAATAACCGCTGAATTGGTAGCCAGCTTATGAAATGAGTCTCCGAAAGATGTTCCAAAAAGGATAGATCAATTATCTCGAAGTTTGCAAATTATATGATGTATTAGAGGCAAAATGAGACTAGCAAAATAATCGAGAGGAGAACGATAACATGTATCGACTTTAGATGCTCGATGACCCAAGATTTCTAACTCAACTCTAAAAATGACGTACATACTCTATTGGCCCAAGATCAGCTATATGAAAAACAATGCATTATTGAATTCATTAACACCATATAATTATTTCAATAAAACTTTTTCCAATAAACAATTACAATAATAATATATAAAAACCTAAAAGAGCTAACTGCAAAATGTTGTTCTTTATCAAAGTTTGCTATCTATATAGAATAAAAAATAGTTTCACTCTGCACATTTGTCGCACGAAATATTGAAAAGGTATAACAACACTTTCGTTTTCATAGACAGATATTGTGATACATTTTTTTTAAGCGCGCACTTTGGCCTTTTCTACATCGACCATAATGATCCTAACAAAACAAGGATTCGGAAGAAGTCAGCACATTTTTTCAAGAAGTTAGCAGACACCGGTCGTATACCAGAGGATTTGCATACATAAATGGCTTGCAGAGAAAATTTTACTATTTTATTTGTAAATTATTTCGAATAAACTGATCATATTCAAGTTCTATTTATTTTATCTCGATGAAAATTCTAATAATTATGTTCAGTATTCACAAGGAGACTTGTAACTCACTTCTTCGACAAGATGTTATACGCGAATCTGCCAGTCTGGATAACTTGGTTATTAAAATGGTAACGGGCCAAACAGAAACAATAATTGGGAAATTTTCAATCATTGATGTGTAGCCAATTAGAGATCACTCCAGAAATTCCTATTTAAAAAGCAGAAATGAGTAGGAAATATGTTTGATATCATTGGAGAGAGAGAATTTCATAGTTCTTCAGTAGTATTCAATAAGCTGTTGCTGCAGCTAGCTTATTGATGTCAGGAACAACTAATCCATTAGATCGAATCAGAGTACGTTGGTTCTGAAAAGTGGTTACTGAAATCGAAGATCATTCCAAAGTCGAAGTTGAAATCAAATTTCAGGCTGGACATGGACAAGCTCAAAGCCTCTCTGGCCACTTTTGAAAGGTTGGTGAAACTGATTTTGGCAGGTCTTACATGAACTTGTTCTGCCTATCTTAATGACGAAATTGTTATGACTCAGTCTTATAGAGATATTACCAAAACAAGCTGAACATCAAGAAGGGTTGATTTCAAAATCAATTCAGCAAAGTTGGCCATGATTAAAAGTTATAAACCACGAAATGAGCTTTTCAGAATCATGAACGTACTACAAAAATTTAGGGTGACTGAATCACCAGCGCACAATAGAAAATATCACCCGATTCGATTGGACATCTCAATTCTGGAAGCTTTTCCTCAACTGAGATGGAGAAAGGAGACTTTATTCTTCACTTTCAGATAGCAGTTTCTAGCTACTGCGAAGTTCCTAGACCAAATTCACACATACAAGTGTACAGTGCCGTTCAGAAGTTCATGAACTCAAAACACCTATAGGGTTAACTTGCAAAGTGATCCGAAAAACTTCAGTGAAATAACTTCCAAATAACACCTTTCAGTCGTATATTCAGGCTGAATATTTTAGGCAGGCCACTATCAAGAACTCCAAAACCGTCAAGATCAGAAGGTTTATAAATTTACACAAAAAATGCTTATCCAAAGTCAAGTAAACAGTGTACCGGAATAGAAAAAATAACAGGATTTTTTAAAATATTTGAAAAAAATCAATATTGTCAATTCCAGTTTGAAATTGAAAGAAAACGCAACAGGATTTTTTTCATCATTTCACACACTTCCATTTGGTGTCATGGAATTCAAGTAGAGAATTCAAATCTAAAAGGAAAAAACACATGTCAATCTTTGAAAAAGAGAATTGAAAGTGGACAATATAAAACAAAGCGTATTTGGGAAAATTTTTCAACACTGAATGATAATGTGTATGAATTATTAAAAAAAATCATTATTGCTATTTTATATTGATAGATGATAAGCGTAAATCGAATATCTGGAAAACGCCTAATACTTTTTTAGATTTTTTTAGATTTCAAAAACTTGATGGTAGTCCGCTCAATAAAATAGTCTGTATAACAGGATGGTCGAAAAAATTATTGGATTCATTAACACTATATAATTATTTCGATAAAACTTTTTCCAATAAACAATTACAATAAAAATATATAAAAACCTAAAAAAGCTAGCTTCAAAATGTTGCTCTTCATCAAAGTTTGCTATCTATATAGAATAAAAAATAGTTTCACTCTGCACATTTGTCGCACGAATTATTGAAAAGGTAATAACAACACTTTTGTTTTCATAGACAGATATTGTGATACATTTTTTTCAAATCGCGCACTTTGACCTTTTCTACATCGACCACAATGATCCTAACTAAACGAGGATTCAGAAGAAGTCAGCACATTTTTTGAAGAAGTTAGCAGACACCGGTAGTATACCAGAGGATTTGCACACATAAATGGCTTGCAGAGAAAATTTTACTATTTTATTTGTAAATTATTTCGAATAAACTGATCATATTCGAGTTCTATTTATTTTCTCTCGATAAAAATTATAATAATTATGAATTTCAATATTGGTTTACATGAATTTTGACATCGACAATATTTGAACAAACGTATGTTCAGATTGAAAATTTCATATTTTTCATAATCTGTTTAGCACACTGGTATTTCCACACCCAACGTCTTCGGCTTGGAAGATTTGTCGCAAATCATTTCCCACTATGAAAAGCAGAAATTAATTTCGTTTGGTCGATCCGACCAAGTGGTGGAAGTCATCTTGGTTTAGAACAGGTTTGGAGCCTAGCCCCCCTACCCTTGCAACTGTTGTTTGTCAGGGGGACAAACGGGTCATAACTGATGGTGAGATGATGTGGTGATGATGATGATGATGATGATGGTATGTAGCGGCATGATGTCCTCAGACATCAGTACCGCTCTTCACGTTGGAACCCCTTCCTGGCGACCAAGTGAAATTAATTCCAGTTAGTAATAGAATCTCTCTGCAGTTGATTTAGTGGGATGTCCACTACGCCACCTGCAGACAGAGCAAAGAAACAATTCCACAAGCATACTCCGGGGTCAGAGTCGGAATAATAATCAATATTCCGGAGAGGTGCATTGTGACATGCCCAGGGTTCCCCCTTTCCTCTCATGCAGGCCTTCGACTTTGTAGGTACGTGTGGAAGATACCCAATGGAAGAACAAACAACCCACCTAGCTAATGCCGCGTAGAGAGTTGAAGTAAAGCCATCAGGCACCTGTGCAACGTCTTCAACTTGGAAGATTCGTCGCAAATGATTTCCCACTATGAAAAGCAGAAATTTATTTCGTTTGGTTGATCCGACCAACCGATAGACCGGTTTCGGGGTGATTGCCCCATCGTCAGTACCGGGCATGGTCTTCTCAGAACAGTGTGAACCGTCTGGGTAATCACGACCGAATGAAATTAATTCCAGCTAGTCATAGAATCTCTTTGCAGTTGATTTAGTGGGATGTCCATACGCCACCTGCAGACAGAGCCAGGAAACAATTCCACAAGCATACTCCGGGGTCGGAGCCGGAATAATAATTGATATTCCGGAGACGTGCATTGTGACTTGCTCAGGGTTCCCCCTTTCCTCTCATGAAGACCTACGTATGGCAGATACCCAATGGAAAAACAAACAACCCACCCAGCTAATGCCGCGCAGAGAGTTGAAGTAAAGTCATCAGGCACCTGTGCAACGTTTTCGATTTGGAAGATTCGTCGCAAATTATTTCCCATTATGAAAAGCAGAAATTAATTTCGTTTAGTCGATCCGACCAACCGATGGACCGGTTTCGGGGTGATTGCCCCATCGTCTGTACCGGGCATGGTCTCCTCAGAACATGTGAACCGTCTGGGTAATCACGACCAAATGAAATTAATTCCAGCTAGTCTGATTCCTTACTGTGTGGGTACAATGTTGTTACATAAATACCGTTCTTGATTACCTGGATTAGGTACCTGAATGTTTCAGTACCCCAATTCTTTTTTTTCTCGATATTACCTCTTCTCCCCGTGAAAGTTTTAAATGTTAGATCGAAGGTTTTTCACGGACAGGAATATGTTGAAATGATTCTTCGGATTTGTTCCGTGTGGTGTATTGTCATTCTTGGTGAGAATGAATTTCGCAACGTTTCGACAAAGTCACATTTATCATCATTTGTCGATTTATTGTTAAGTGTTCGGAAGTCGCCTGACCCTGCTCAGATGACTAACAGGAATATGTTGAAATGATTCTTCGGCTTTGTTCCGTGTGGTGTATTTTCATTCTCGGTGAGAATGAATTAAGCAACGTTTCGACAAAGTCACATTTGTCATCATCTGGCGATTTATTGTTAAGTGTTCGGAAGTCGCCTGACCCTACTCAGATGACTGTCCGTGAAAAACCTTCGATCTAACATTTAAAACCTTTACGAGGAGAAGAGGTAGTATCGAGAACAAAAAGAATTGGGGTACTGAAATATTCAGGTACCAAATCCAGGTAATCAAGAACGGTATTTATGTAACAACAATTTACCCACACAGTAAAAAGTCATCTGAGTAGGGTCAGGCGACTTGGAAAGCATTTTTTCTCGAAACAAAGATCAGAAACACTACAAATGCTATGTTGGTCAAATCGGACGGTAACTTGAAGCACGAGTTTCAGAATTTGTGATGGACCCTAGAAAATTAAATATAAAAAACCTCACAGCTCTTGTTGAACATGAAAAAGAATATAGATACATGTGTTGATGGTGATCATCCAACTATTCAACCATATTTATCCAAAAGACTTTCGAGCGAAATAAAACATATTCTCATATGCGATAGAAGAGATGTCGACGGCCATATTTCAATTCGATTTTCTTTCTGTCATTGATTAAAAAACAGACACCACCTCATCACATCCATTCGTTGGTTCATGTCATTTTGTGTTAGTTTTGTCTTGGATATTTGGTTGTTGCAATGTTGTTTTTTTATAATGTGTATCATAGATAGAGCTATTCGTTTGTTCAATGCCGTTTTGTTTTAGTTTCGTTTCGGAAATTTGGTTGTTGCAATGTTGTTTTTTTTCACAGATAAAGTCATTCGCTCTTTATTGGTTTTGTCTCAGAAGTTTGGTTGTTGCAATGTTGTTTTTTTTACTATGCATCACACATGAAGCCATTTGTTTGTTTCATGTCGTTTTGTATTGGTGTTGTCTCTGAAATGTGGTTGTTGCAATGTTGATTTTTTAAATATGTATCTTATATGTTTGATGTTTTCAAAATGGTAATATTGTCTACACAAAGAAACTACTTTTTGGTGAGTAATTCAACTAAGAACTCAATATTTCTTGTAGAATTGAAATGATAATAATAGTATAAGTTTTGTGGGAGGTATGCTTATGAAAATTAATTGTAACAGAGTCTTGAAGAAGAATTAAATTAAGTTCGAAACTTCGCCAAAAACACAATTGGTTTCTTGAGAAAAGATTGATCCTGTTAGCCAACCAACCTTTTTTCACTAAATATATTATTACTAGTTCCAGTAAAAGGTTGTTTAGGCACATGAACAGGAATGAACAATAATATTCCATTCCACAAACAGTATCGAATGGAGAGCTTCTAATAGTAATTTCTTGACAATTTCCTGAAAATTATCTTGAAGCAGCCGCATCAACATATTGGGATGTAATCTATCAATTCTGATTGTATTTTTTATTATCATTTATGTATATTTCATGATCACAATCATTGGCAGGGTAATATGATTTATATGAACCATTTAACTGTTTTCTCAATAAAACAAAACAACTTTTCTTGTTGCCATAATGACAAACAGGAATATGAATGATTTGAATATACAATTAAAAAATACTTTGGTAAAAATGAGAACTAGTAGAAGTACAACATTTAGAGAAATATCATGAACAAAAATAAGTAAGAAACATTATCTAATCAATTGTGAGTTGTCGGAAACTTCCATCTAAACCAAACAGATCGTCATAATTTGTTGGTTTTCCTGGACGTTTTGATTCATCGGCCTTGATATTTTCTTGAGCTTCGAACCAGGGTGTGTATTCTTCAAGTTTTTTCATCCACTGATCTGAAAATGAAAATAGTTTTTCACACAAGAAATTTGTCTATTTATTGGGGTGAGATAAATCAATCCCAAGAGACAGCGGAAGGGAGTGAACTCAAAGACATTATAAATATGAATCGAGAGGATGATACATGACTTCCTGGAAATTGTGTCAATGTTACACAAGGTGATGAGGTAGACTACAAATCTATTTTAAAAAAGTGCCACCATGATGAAAAAAATCTGTATAATTAGAAAAGTAAATTAAAAAATATAATGCTGTTCTGTATTTTTCATACCGTTATATAGATTAACCTATCAGTTAAAATAACTTCAAATCGAAAAGTAGACATATCAAATTCTATGTTATCAAAATTGTGATCTTTCCAATGCTTAGTACACGGTACTGATTTTTTCCATTTGTATTTCACTCTGAGATAGAGGATATTCAATTCCTGAAAAGTAACAGAATTGCCACAGACGAATATCAAAAAATACTTGTGATACATCGAATGTTTTGTGGGACAATCCATAAAATTGACACATTTCAAAAATCATCTGACTTCACTAGAATAAGTTTAAAAATGAATCAATCCTATAGAAAAACTGCGAGTTATAGTTGAGCACGGAGGCAGATTTTGGCCTTCAAAACATTGAGGTGAGTATCTGTGCAATTATTAGCTATGTTTGTGAAATACAAAATTCTGAAATACAAATTACTGATGAATAGCGCATTTTCCTTTGTAAAATACACGCAGTAACTTATCGGAGTAGACTATAAGTTTGTCTTTTCTACACATGTGAAAGATACATAGAAAACTTTGATTTTCTTTACGAAAAAGTGTATCTTTGTTCAGTATAATCATTTTGTTTTACGTCAAAAAAGACGTTAAGGCCGATTTCTACATTTCCTATCTTCCAAGTGATCATCTTCCTCGTAAAGATGATCATCTTTCTCTTGAAGATGATCACTTGGTGATCGAAACACTTGTCGAAGTGTTAAAATCACAAATTTCCCATCTTGTTAATGTTTATTCCAAGGGCTTCCACAAATTGATCTCGATGTTCATCACCTTTATTGTGGACCTGTTATAATTTGAATTTTGTTACTTGATATTATTTTTTCATATTTACTCATACACAGGATGTTTTCTAACTACGGTACGAAACTTCAGAGGGTGATTCGTTAAGTCGTTATAAAAAAAAATCAATGAACATATGTCCGGAGTTGCTTTCTTTCTGAGATACAGGGCGTTGAAAATAAAAAAAACGGTATGTCGAATAGAGAATGTTTCCGTAGTATAAAGGTCCATTTCAGTTCACTTCAAAAATATTATCTTTGAAAAATAGTTATGTCTGTTATTTGTATAGAAATTATTTGTCAACTACATCAATTACTGTTTCCTCATTTGTCATCAAAAATGTTATGCTTGAATCATTTCTCATATTTTCCGTTCGATATTCCATACAGCGTAGATCACCTTGAATTATAGTTATTATTGAACGAACAAAATTCCAAGATAATATTTTTATCAATGAAATCACATATTCGAGAAGTAACCAAAAATAAATAAATGAATGTGAATGTAGACGAAATTACTAGTTAGCATTCTGAGACATTATTGGACATTTCTCAACTCCATCTGCTCACACTGCGGATA
>WOGN01008750.1:0-11139 GCA_015342105.1 Leptinotarsa texana
TTCTATTTTAAAAAATGGAATTTTGGTCTGTAGCACCTACACCAAACACCCTGTATATTTAAAAATTATATCAAAATATAGCTCTCATGAACTCCTAAAACTTTTGTATGAAACATTTTTGTGTATCTCCTTCAACAAACCAGATATTGCCTGTCACATAAAATGTGGGACACCCGGTATATTAGTATAAAAGTGTAGATATAGATTCTGATAGTTTCTTCATTGGGGAAAAGGTCAATCCGATGGTTGGAATTAACCAGATGTTTGAACATTGATTGGGTTAAGTGAATATGAATGTACTGGGTGCTGGATGGATCCGTAATATTCAATAACTGATTTATACAAGGGTTGGTGTGTTTTGAATCGAAGAGGTCTGAATTAATGCTTATAGCTTTGGAAATTGATCGGAAACCATTTACGAGTTTCTTTTTAGCATTTTCTTCCACAAATTTAAAAAACTTTCAAGTAGTTTGAAATATCATTCGAATATTCTGTTTTTTTTGCAATAAAATTTCTGAGATTGTACTTCTGTCTTCATTTTGTTGATTTCACTTATTAACGGATTTAAAAATCAAAATAATGAATGCTTTAGTGATGAAATTCACTTAGTTTTGTTGAGTCAAGTCTTACAAGACCCTTGAGAATAATACTTGATATTATTCTCAAGATTTCGAAGTATTGTTGTCTCTTGAGTCGCGGTAATCTGAAATGATCTGTATCAACTGCCTTGACTCTTCTGTATTTAACGTATTCATAAGCGTTTTTTCCGTTTGTGAGTTTTAACAAATATATTCTGTTTACTTATGAAAATTTTTGGAATATCTCTGTCTTTATTTAGTTTTCTAATTGTTTTCTGTTTCTTTGAAATAAGATCAGAATCAATTTTCGAATAAACTAAGTTTGCTTATTCTTTGAAGTATCTCAGTAATATTTTATATTGGAAGGTTCATTACTGGTTGTATGACCATTGGTAACGTCAGTTACCAACGTCAAGCAGTTATATTACTACTGAATTTTTAAATTCAGTTCCATCATCTTATGTTATTTCTTCAGATTCGCGGTGGTGCGAAGTGAAATTTATTGTTATTTGCAACTTCAGTAGGTATCTTAAACAGCATATTTTGGAAAATTGTCAATTATTAGAAACTTGGATGTTTCAGTAGATTTTTTGTCATATTTGTCATTTTATCAAATTTGTCTACACAACTCGAATTCGTGGATAAATGTTTGGATCAAGTTTTTTAAATCAGGCCAGTAATATTTCTCTTTTATTCTTTGAATTGTTCCATTGAATTCTTGCCTTCGTGATAATTTTTGATATAATGTATTTTCCTAACGTCTGAAAGTATTCAATAACATATTTTTAATTTAACTGAATTACTTCTGCAATATTTTTGCAAAATTATTGAAAAAGTTTCATATGAGTTTAGTTTTTCGGAAAATAGATGATACTGAATACCAGGTCCTCTATATTCTTCAATAAATTTGATGGTTCTGAGTTATTTTCATGAAGTTGATCGTTATTGTTTTTCTCGGGTAATATTTTGTTTAGCTGGTATTTTGTTTAGGTACGAATACCTAATAAACATCATAGTTTATTTACTGTTGGGTATTATTGATTGGTTTTTTGTCTGCCTCTGAAAAAACAATATTGTCATCAGTTCTTTCAGATTCTTGGTTATGAGTATTTTCTAGAACAGTTTCTTTATTCGGATCATTAAGTATGTCATTTTGATCTTTCCAAAAAGTTCTTGTTTCTTCAGTATGCACTTCAATACGTGCTGGTGTTCAAGATGCTTTTTTATATATTATAGAGGAATTCAACCCTTCCAATAAATTGATAGATGTAGCGTGGTAGGAAATCATAATGAAGAAAGAGAATTGAAACTTTCTGTGTTTTTTACCACTTTTATTTAAAACTAAGGTTACTTATACATTAGGTTTTGAAATGCCCTTATAAGACGAAACTGCAGTAACGTTAGTTACAAATAAAAATGTTGTAAAACATAGAAAGTTTCAATTCTCTTTTTTTCAACCCCTTCAGTTCAATTCTTCATCTCATTGGGATCGGTTATAATATTAAATTTTTGCCTGTATTGGTACGGTCTAGATTATTTTGTGACCCATAGTACAGCCATTAATTATTTCCCTATTATGGAGTAGTTTTGTTCCGCATCATTGACGGTTTCAGACGCATATGCCACAGGTTAGTCTTTACCTATAGGGCTTTGTATGATACAGCACCTAGAGAGATCACTTGTCAAATCAAGAGGCTTCAAAAGTCTGGATGCTATAAAATGGGTCCATTTATTTCATGTTTCGAATCGAAAACGAAAGAAAACTTTAATTTTTTTGGTAGATTTTTTAAAAGGAAAAATTTTAAAAGCCCTGATTTCACCTAGGTTGGGTAAGGAGTTATTATTTGGCCTAAGTATGCAACTTCCTTTCGTAATAACCAAGATTTATTAAGTTGAATTTTGAAATCAGTTCCCCTGAACCTCAGAAATATGCATCTGAGTCGTTCCAAGTGTTCTTGAAGAGAGATGGATAATAAGATTATGTCATCACGGTATTCGAGACATTTTTTTTTGTATTCTACAACACGTTCAAAACAGGCTGGACCATTTTTTAACTCGAATGCCATCTTCAATAATTAATACTGATCATTTTCTGTATTGAACGTCGTTTTTGAAATGTCTAATTCTATTTGGTGGAAGCCACTGTCAAGGTCTAATGTCGTAAACCATTAACATTTTCCAAGCTTGTCCAAATAATCATGAATAGTTGGAAAGGGATACTTATCGTCAATCGTTTCTTGCTGAGTTTTTGATAATCGACAAGAATCCCCCATTTTTGTTGTCCCGAGGCGTCATCCTTTATAGGGACAACCCACATGAATGAGAATCATGTGAATTACTTGATTGATTAATTTTTAGGTCGACCAATTTTTTTATCTGATTCTCGACTTATCTTTTATGTACAAATAGGTATTTATATTTTTCTGGTGAATGTTAGGAGTGTTTGTTTATATATCAAAGAACCTTTCATAATTTGGAGATTTTTCTGTTTCCTCCTCATTCATATGTTTGCTTGTTATTTTGGAAAGGTCCATTTTTGATTAATAGATAAATCAGAATCATTCAAGTGAATGAAGTAACCTGTAAAACCGTCTTATTCCAAACGGTTGTTTAAGCTAAACCGTTTTTGCTATACTGGGGCATTTTGGTATTTCACAATTATGAATTTCATTATGGGGTTTGATAATTTTGCTCTTAAAAATAGAAGTTTTGGTTTTTATTACTTGTTCTGTTGTTGATGCAACTGACACTACATTCAGCACTAAATTTTGTTATTCAACCTGATTCAAATAAAAATATTTGGGGCATTTTTTTCGAGACATCATTTTATATTAGATTAGACAATGGAAGTCCGAACTGATGACATACACCACAAAACATTGTCAACAACCACCTTCACACTTAAACTTCACATTGTCATTTTTCTGTTATTTTTTCTTCGGAACATAATTCTCACAATAAGGCCACACATGGTTATCGGTAGCTATATTTCGGTCAGGTTCTTTTGGGGTTGTTGACGTGAAAGACGTGGATGGTTGTGTTTTGTCTTTTGTCTTGTGCGTTTGTAGGTTGAGGTCCTGCCCTCATTTCAATATTGTTCGACTATGATAGGAAGCTATTTTGTCTTTAGAAAATGTTTTGGAATTAATTCAAAGAATGTTTCTGTTTGTTCCTACATATTTTAATGTAAGTAGTGACTTTTTTTTTTGCTGAATTACATATTGTTGAGCTTCGCTGTGTTTTTGCAGTTTATGCATCTCAAAGTGGCGCTTGAAGATTCTTCCAATCCAAATAGGAATATTTTTATAAAGGTCGCATTTTGAAGTTTCAGCAGAGTTATGGTTGAAATATTTTTTTTGAAATTTTGCCAATGTTTCGTACCTTGAATATTCACTGAAGTTTTGCATTACCCTTCAAATTTGAAATAATTATGTTCAGCAAGTGAATATTCCAAATATTTTTTATCTTTCAGAATCTTTCAGAAAGAAAAAGAAAACAATCATTATCAAAGTTAACTCTTCAAAAAGTTGAATTTCATAATAAACACTCCATTTATTCATAACATCACGACTTTGATGAACGAGTTGAATCTACCCTTTAAACGTGAAGATTAAAACTACAGTTTCAATCTTCCTCTTTGAAGATGATCACTTGGTGATCGAAACACGTGTCGAGGTTTAAAAATAATGATTTGGTGTTAGGAAAAAACTCCAGTAATATTTATCTTATTATAGAAAAATAGTTAAAATACCTGTCGAGAATTTCGAAAAACTTGAATAAGTATACCTATAGGATGTAACAGAAGTACTTTAATGTATTCAAATGATGTATCCCTACATGTATCGTATTAATTTTCTTGTAACATCTAGAGAGCGCCGCGTACGCTGTCAATATTTATTTCAAGTTGCCCTAACTTTTTTGACAGTGAACTTTTGATACTTTTCATAAAAAAACCTAATTCTCACACCTCTTCCAAGTAAAAAAGGAATACTACCCTCAACAACGCTGAAGGTGATCGTTTTCGAGATATTTACAATTTTCTATATCGATGCATATTATCTGGCTCATAGGGCGCTGAGAATATTACAAAAACTAAGTATGTGATGGATGCTGTCCTAATGAACAACTCTTTACTTTTTCGAGATACAAATAACTAAAATTACAAAAAACTTATGACAAAAGCCAACCATGTTTTTAAAAATTTCAACAATTTATATTTCGAAAACGAATGATTTTTCGATTGAAGGAGATCCACCACATACTTAGTTTTCGTAAGCGGTGTTGAAAAAAGGTACCGGTTTTACTTGGAGAAGGTGTGGAAATTAGGTGTTTCATTAAAAGTACCAAAAGTTTACTGTGAGAAAAGTTAGGGCGATTTGAAATAAATAATGACAGCGTACGCAGTGCCCTCTTTATGTTACATAAAACTTAATACAAAATTATGAAGACCCCCGGGTACCAAATTTCGTGCAAATAACATATTTTTTGTAAAAGTTATTCATAAAAAACGAAAAAAAAAATCAGTTTGAACACCCTGTATCTCCAAAACCGAAGCATTTTCGAACACAAGTTTATAAAGACTTTTTTCAATTTTCGCAGGAATACGTCACTTGAATATTATAATGAACTTATGTTAAACCCTGTATATAACTATCAAAAATCTCAGGGAGCTTCATAAATCTAATGGACGATGAAAAAAATGAATACTACGTCTTGATGAATGAATCCAATACATTTTTAAATTAACGAAGAACATATCATTACTTGTGAACTTATTGTGTCTGCATTATACCTAGTGCATTATTTTCAGGAAAGTTAATTACTCTTTCATTCAATAGAAATAGAATTTTGCTCTGTGGGCTCCATTATTTCAACAAAATATATTGATACTTTGTTTCATAACTCTTGATTTACAAAAAGTTTGTAAGCATATTTCATCCTAATGATAACGTTCATGTGTCATTTTCTCCTAAACTAATTTCTTCTTCTAGTTCTTCACACTCACTATCCTGCGCTTGCCTCCAATCAGCAGGCAATCTCAGGAACATGAATATTTTTCTGTTAGCTAACGATCGTATCACTTTTTTCCTGCAGATAACCAATACCAGGAAAATTATCAGACCAACCAAGGCATTGAGCGCATCTGTGAAGTACCTGAAAATATAAAATCGAACATCCTTTAAACTGGATTGAAGAATAATTATAATTTTATTTTTCGAAAAAGGAATGATTTTAGAAATTATTAGTTTTTGGAAACAACCTTGAAACAGTCACTGTATTCAAGAATATTTTCCAAGGCAGCAGTGTGTTGTAGCAATTGCAAGTAGGAAAATGGCAGAAACTACCCAATTTTTTCACTACAAACATTAATTTCCTTCACTGTGAATGAATGCTGCACCAGTGGTATATTGTTCGTTGATGAAACTTTAAGGTATAACTTTCGTCGTAACAGTAAACGCACATACCATCGATGATGTCATCCGCAGTAGCCGACCAAACGTTTGGTACCTTAAATTCAATTCAACCACGGCCTACTAGCCCGAAAGAAAAACCAGTATCCTAAGTGATGACAATATAACCACTTGCAGTGCTCTTTCTTGCAAGGATGTCGGTAGCTTAAGTACCATTCAGGCCAATGTGGCCACGAAACCAGATCAAAACAACTTCAGTATTTCTATCGAGTAAAGTCTACTTTGGCAGTTCACTGTCAACTTGAACGTTGTTAGGTGAGATCCAAGTACTTCTAAAGCCACTTGGCTGCCCGAGAATATTTTTATTGATCTATATCTATATATTCCTAGTTGGAATACAGTTGCATAGAAGATTGCTATATTTTTTTTCAGTTTGCGACTGTATAAAGCTGCATCAGAATGGAATACTGTTTTTAATTCGGTTGTGAACCAATAGCTGTCTGATCCTAGCAGCTCCTCCCGGAAAATCCAATCATCTCTTCTTGGTATTAGGTCTGCATAAGGCAGGTCGTAGTTAAAAGAACCGAAAGGTATTTTTGGTTCAGTTGTAAACCAAATGCTGACTGCTCGTAGTATCTCCTCCATCCAGAAATGATGAGAGAGAAGTTATCAAATCAACAAACATTTTGCATCGTGAGAAATTTTCAATTTAACTTATTTCCCGAAACTCATGTCTAACGTGAAATCATCATATGAATGAAGTCAGTTGTTCAATAATTAGTGATAATTTATCGTATTTCGTCATTCAATTCACTTCATGGAAAATTATAATACTAACCAGATCCATTTATATTTTTCATTTACGAGGACAGCAGACAGAACTTCAAATATCCAAGTAATTCCCATAATGAAAAACAGCTTCACATACATTTTCAATCTGAAAATTTGCCAAATGAGTTCTATTGAAATAATAATATCACAGTAATAATTGATAATTCATCTACCTATATTTGAGTATCTTAGTTTTGGGGGAGTTTTGCGAATGTTTCCACAATACCAGAGTCGTCCATAAAAATAGTACCACATTCATAGTGAGTAGTACTGTTATTGGTCCGTAGAAATATATGAGTGCTCCTTTTTCTGCTGAAAAAGAAAATACGTTGAAATATGTGGTAAACTATTTTTGAAAAATAACAGTGGTGGAATTTTAATACCTAAATCGATTTACATCATATCATAATACATTTTATACAGGAAAAGAAGTTTATCGGGCTTCAAACCTCCCGACATCTTTAAAGCCAAGTAAACGTCTCTGAAGAGGTGAAATACCTTGGTAATATCCTCAACAGGAAGCTAACATGAAACTCTCACCTTACAGAGTAGAGCAAAAAGAGCATATTTGCCTCATAAGCTATGTCGGAGAACAGTGGGACGCGCATGCCCGTATGATCACCTGGATCTACACTGCAATAATAAGACCTATGGGGAAGCCATGAGAACAACACCAACCACGGCAATGACTATGTTACGATTGCTCACGGCTGGTGTAAACTTCGAAGTAGAAATGGGTCAATTGAGGCTGAACCTATGGCGAGAAGCTCTTACAGCGCAACTTCTGCTGCAGGCACACAGTGATGTAATTGAACCCCACAAAATACAAATAAAACAGAACACAGAGTCAGATCCTACAAATGCAATACGCATATATACAGACAGCTCAAAACCAAAGAAGGCTTAGGATGTGGAGTGTACTCCAGGTCACTAAGCCTAAGGATTGAGTGGGGAATGTGAAAAAATACCAGTGTGGTTCAAACAGAACTGGTAGGTATCTCAATCGCCACAAAAGAAATAACCAGGAAAGGAATTTCTGGCACAAACAGATAGCACAGATAGCCTTGAACAGACAATGTGTTAACTTAGGGCTAGTACTAGAGTGCCACCAATATTTACTTAAAGCCTCGCTAGATAATAACATTATCCTGAGGTGGATTGAAGGGCACGACAGGGGTAAAGGTAATAAATAGCATTGAAGTCTCTCAAGCTAAGGAAGCGGTTGGACAAAGAATTTTAGGACCCAGTGGCACCTACGGCCGGATGACTTCGACAATTGCGGAACTAGCCAAACGTCACACTCCTGCTCAATCCCTTAAGAGATGGGATGAAATCAAAGGATGCAATCTTATTAGGATCCCCCTGGACAACCCTGGAAACTGACGCCGAAGGAATATCTGGCAATGAATAGGAAAAAATCTACGCTGAACAGTAATCTTTCTGGCTGGCCACTGCCAACTGAGGAAACACCTCCGCAATATGGGGCTAGTGGGCACAGGAAGATGAAACGGTCCGGCAAGTCCTATGCGAATGTCCGGAGTTATCGCCAATAAGAGAGTGTGTGTTCGGCGAGTCTTGGCCTACATCTGTCGATATGAAGGAGATGTTTCCCAGAGACCTGTCGACCTTCCTGGAAAGGACAGGATGGACGATGGCCTAGGAAGACAACTCCTTGGGAGGATGAAGATGGGTCAAATGTGGCCTAAGTGCTGTGTGCCTACATTCACCCTCCCTACACTACAGGTACAAAAATACATTTTATACTGTTTTTGGGTTTATAACCTTCCACAATCCGAAAAATAAAAGCTAAATCAATAGATAAATCTGCTGAAGTGTAGTTGAGAAAAAACTGAAAAGTTTACCTCGAAAAGTTACTGCGAAATATAAACTACTGGAATGTCCAACTGGTCAGTAACTTGTCGTATTCATGAATTCTGCCAACAAATTGAAAGAAACCTATTGCAAAAAATCAAACATTGATTCTTAATTTTCTTAAGTGGTTAACGTTTCACTATAAGAATCTCGTTATTGTCAAAAAAGGAATAGTTAGATGTTTGTATGATAAGGCTAAGACATATTGCAATTCAGTTCATAATATGAAAGAGAAAATAACTATCAGAACAGTTGTGCAGCAAAGCGCATATCCGAAGCAGTTTGTGGAAAGAGCTCTCAATTAAGTTGGTAAGAGCGATATACAATATATACCGATCTCATTATCACGGAAAATCCAACAACAATACATATACGTCACAACTAACATCATATCTTATGTAAGAACAACTTTTAGAACTATCAACACATTGAAATATCTTTTGATTCATACTCAATCCGAAAATACGATTGAAAGAACGAAAGGATTGTATTTGTGGAATGAGTATCTTAGGTGAAACCTCAAGACCTCTAGATGTGAGAAAAACTAAACATCGTGAATATACAGTGTCACACATAAAGTCTGCATCAAATGGCATTTTTTTTTTGTTCATCTCTTCAAGCAACTTTTGATATCTTCATTAGGTTGTGCTTTGAAAATGATGCGAAATGACATGCATATGACCGATCGAGTGATTTTTCTTCCCTGTCAAATTTGACATATTTCCAAAAAATGTTCAGAAAAGAGGTTATTGCTCGAAATTTCGAAAATCGGTACAAAAAAAAGATGATTGGTTTTTCATTTTTTACCCATATACCAATTTTTAGCTTTATAGTACAAATTTAGTTTTTTTACAGTTTTTCGAAAATTTGAGATTTGCCGATTTCTCAAATTTAGCCAAACCTCAACAAAGTCAGTGCTTTATGCTTAACTTATCTTTCCAACGCATTTTCATTACCAATTGCAATTCTAAATACAACTTATTTCGCAAAAATTTAAAACACCAAAACACTTGATGTTGTGTTGATGAGTCCAAACATGCTCTGCTGGTGTATTTCATCAGTTCGGACTTCCATTGTCTAATCTAATATAAAATGATTTGAAACCCTAAATTTAGTTTTTGTTTAGTAAAATTGTTATTTTCGGTTAACCTTAATAATTTTGTAATCGTTTTTTCAGGGTTTCAAATCATTTTATATTAGATTAGACAATGGAAGTCCGAACTGATGAAATACACCACAAAACATTGTCAACAACCACCTTCAAACAAATTTCTTGTTATCAAAACCATAATCTACAATATCCACACGTTTACTTATTGCGGGAGTTGTAGATTTATTATTTCGAAAGCCAAACTGGGAATTTGTGAAAAAATTTTTTACTCAAGATGATTATTAATTTTTGACTTCAGTATTTTCTCATAAATTTTTGATAATATAGGGTGTAATGAAATTGGTCTGTGATTGGGCATATCATTTGGATCACCTTTTTTAAACACAGGCACAACTTTTGAAATTTTAACGCAATTTGGATAAATACCTAATTGTATACTGTTATTTAGCAATTTACATAAAGGAGATATTATTTGATTTTTTACTGATTTCAAAAGATGCAGATTTAGTTCATAAAAATCCTTACTTTTATTGCTCTTCATATTATTTATGGCATCTCTGATTTCATTTGGAGATAACTCAGTAATGTTCAACTTTGTGACATTTTTATTGACATCTTTATGTATGTGAGAAATAAATTTATTTTGACTAAATGGCAAATTTGACATGATAGATTTGGGAACATTTATGAAGTAATCGTTGAAAGTATATGCTGTTATCTGATTATTTGTCACGTTAACATTCTGATTTGATCTATTAGAGTTTGCGTTTATCAGCTTTCAAGATGTTTTCGAGATATTATCTGAATTTTCAATAAGACTATTATTATAATTTATTTTCGATTGTTTCAGTGTCCGACGATAGTTTAATTTTAATTTTTTTAATGATTTAATTCATCGCTACATTCTGAATAATTATATATTTCTTTAAGTAGATTCCTATGGTCCCGCACATTTCTTAATGTATCATTAAACCAGGGTTTGGTGATGCTTTTAGTTTTTTTTCTGGACAGGATTTGTACATTGCTTCTTGTAATAGTTTAATGAATATTTGAACTGACATTCGAGAGGTAACATATTGTTATCAACAAAACTCCTGTCCGTGTGATCAATTATATTGAAAAATTTATTTAGTCCTACTACTGTAATTGGACGGTTTATAGTTTGTTCCTTTATACCGTTTTGATTTAATAATTTACAACTAAAAATAATAGCTTTGTGGTCAGAGAGATGTGTCTTAATTACTGATGTTTTATAACCTATATGAAATTTGATAAGATGTTATCTAGACAATTGTTTATTCTTGTATTTTCTGTGACAGTGTTACCAAGGTTATTT
>WOGN01008751.1:0-11138 GCA_015342105.1 Leptinotarsa texana
TTAATAAAATTGTTATTTTCGGTTAACCTTATTAATTTTGTAATTGTTTTTTTCAGGGTTTTCAAATCAATTTATATTAGATTAGACAATGGAAGTCCGAACTGATGAAATACAATGTAACAGTTACTTACATGAGTATAATAATAGAAGATATTAAAAAAGAAAAAAATCTATCTACTTAATGGGAGGTATGAAACTGTTTATTTTTCATCAATTGGTTGATATTTGGTCTGCTAAATGACAGTTGAAGTCTCATATCGGGTTCGGTGTCGAGTCTATTGCGGTACTTTGTTTCCATGGATGAATAGGTTTTTTTTCAAGGACAACACACAAGCACTACAGGAAAATCCTCAAGTCACTCTAAGAGCGGTGCCTTACAGCGATTCACATTGGATTTGAAAATCTGGAGATTATAAATCCATTTGGAAAAACATTTTCAGGAATTTTATTCCACAAAAACGCAGTTCTTCACATGAAAGAGTTATTAAACGGTGAAGTTCGAGGTGTACTGAGTTGAACCTCAAAACACTAAGCAGCCACAGTCCGCCGCGTATTTCTGATATTTTTTTGAGGGCAAAACACAAGCACTACATTAAAATCCGTTAGGCGCTCTTAGAGCGGTGTCCGAGCGAAAGTAGTGATTCACATTGAATTTGAATCGCTGAAGACCAAATCCAATTGGAAAAACGTTGTCAGGAAGTTTATTCCATATAAACGCCGTTCTCCAAATGAAAGAATTCTTAAATAGTGAAGTTCGAGGTGTACTGAGTTGAACCTCGAAACGATGACCAGTCACAGTCCGTTGTGTATTTCTGTTGGTGGAATCAAATGTGCCAAGTCACTTGAACACTTTTCGTGAAAGTATCTATAGATTAGAGACAAATCCTCAACTTTTCTTTGATATTCCAGACTATTAAGGTTTCAAGTGATGTTTGCGTCTCCAATCAGGATGGCTCTTTTCTGTATGGAATCCAGTAACTTCAGGGTATGATTAGGGGCGTAGCTCCATATATGTGACCAATACTCCAAAAAAGCTCTGATATGAGCTTTATAAAGCATCAAAAGTTGCTGAGGTGTATACAGTTTTCTGGTTCGGAGCAGATTTTGAGAAGCAACCTTTGCAATTTCAGCGACATGATTGGGCGAAGACATATTGGTTGAGAATCCTGTTTTGCACAAATATGTTGTTGAAAACGGGAAAAGAATATTCAGTGCCATTTCGGCAAGCATATGATATTCATCACAGATTATGACACAAAAATAGTTGAGAGGCGTAGTTTTGAACAATGACTCCATATTTGTCTGATGATATTTCTAAAAGAGATTCTTATACTTTTGGGCTTTCGCAAGTTGGGTGAAAAATGATTTTGAATCCATGAATTCAGTTTCATTTTTGTATTCTGTTCTTCGGGAAAATACTTCTCAAAAGATACGCGTATCGAAGTGAGATATTGGATCAATTGAATTTCATTGGTTCGGACTTCCATTGTCTAATATGATAAAAAATGATATGAAATCCCTGAAAAAATCAATAAAACTAAAAATTGACCGCGGTAATAATGCGCCCAACTCACGATCATGGTCATGGGTTCAATTCCTGCCTCGACCAGATATTTTTCTCGAGAGAATTTATCTGGTTGAAGCTGGACTGATTCTGCAACCATGTTAGGAATCACACATTAAAAGGTAAAACCTCGTTAGTCCTTAACTCATACATGTTTCTCAATTTCTGAAAATTGTCGTTCGTATGGGGGGCGACAGCTGATTAACGGAAAAACAGATTTTTTTAAAGAAAACGCCCTGAACTGAAATTATAATAAAATAAAATACAAGCAACAATTGAAAGTTGAACAATGAGAAAGAAACAAAAATTAAAATATTATACTACTTATAGGTCATTTGAGAGCTTTCACCCAGCCCCTCTTCCCTCTCACTGCTTCATCGGTCTAGTTGACCACTGACCATTTGGCGGGAGTTGATTATGGGTTTTCATATGTTGCGTATCTCTACGCTATCTTGGCTGAATGCGTTGATGTGCAACATTTTTGCTGCTTCTTTGAATTTTCTCCTAAACCAGTGTTCCAACTTCCGCCAAACAGTCGGCTCCCGCTAAACCGGAGAGAAGAGACAAGGGGATAGGTAAAAGCACTCGAATGACCTAAAACTAGTCATTTCTCAGAGGAATATGTCCAGTCATCACCCGAAGACAACAACAACAAACGAAACTTCGTGAAGTAATTTATTTCATTTCAATTGTTCAATTTTTAGTTGTATTTGATTTTATTGTGATTACAGTTCAGAGTGTTTTTTTTGCTTAATATAATTGTTGTTTTCAGCTATTCTTTTTAATTTGATTTTTTCAGGGATTTCAAATAATTTTAGATCATATTAGGCAATGGAAGTCCGAACTAATGAAATTCAACATGAAAACTAACATTGGACCAATTCTTCAAATACATCATATCGAAACATTTTCACTAACAAACTCACGTAAAGCTTTCTATTTCTCTCTTACCAACGCAAATAATCGAAAAATCTAATTTTCTTTTGAAGGCATTTATTTTGTTACAGGCCTGGAACACTGTTGTCTGTTTACCTTGCAATGATGAATTTAATTTGTTCAGTTTTTTTTTAATATCCGCCGTAAAAGACAGTGGGAACAACCAAGTTTTATCGCAAGAAAATTTTGAGCCAAGCAAACTAGTAACATATTTATTTATTGAACTACAAGGTACTTCAGAAATAGAAAATATATATGAGAGTGTAAGTATTGAAAGGTGCGGTGTCAAGAGTAAATCAGTTCAAAAAATAAAAGTATGAAGAGGAGCACTACTGAAATAACCGAAAATGTTAATAAAAGACATTCATATTCATGATGTTACTAGAACAAGCTGATAACATGACAACTACCGAGGTTATCAGGGAACAACTGCTACTCACGAGATGATGAATGGTTTCAAATCTTTGATGTAAATATCAACAAAAAGAAGGCATCAAAAATGTCAATTGAAAACCTAATTGGTCTAAAACTTCTCGTCTTTGATGATGAGAGATATGAACATGGGCCACTGCCCAGAAAATCTATCTAAATGCGTTTCTTCAGTAATGAAAAATTCCAATATGCCTTTAAAAGGCCTTAAAAAAATAATGTTCTAGATGCAGTTGAATCATTATTTGTCTTTCCAGATAATTTCATTAATATACTACATTCATGAATAACATGATGTGACTTACCTAAATTCATCAAGAATAAAGTTGAACCATTGTCACCAGTGGTGACAATACTACTACTGCCCAAAAGTTATTAATTTTCAACTTCTAAATTAACTTATATTAAAATTGTCAGAACATTCAGTTTCAGTGGGTAAGAGTGATGATTAGTATCAAACTAAAAGATCAGTTTAACGCTAATATTGTTGAAATTTTCTGAATGTCTACAGGATGAAACATTAGCAATACTATATATTTTATAAAGCCAGATCTAGAAGATAATTTTTCAGATTTTTGTAAAATTCATGACATTTAAAATGTTCGGCCTTTTGTAAGCATTTGCATAAAATATTACGTGCAGTATATGTTTCTTCATTGAATTGTCTGCAGCTAAAGTCCTCGTTGTACAGCCCTATTCTGACCTCAGATGTTCTCTTAATGGATAGTGCTCAATGAGTAGCCCTGTATTCTGAGTCGATTCCTACTTTGTTGAAGCATTTCCTCAGTTCCTTTCTAGGATTATCCATTTATGAAGTGTTACGGTTTCAAAATCACAACCCCAACCCCTATCGGGAAATTATAAAATAACAATAAAAATTAATTGGCGCTCCGGGGCGACTTCATTAATTCCAGTGGCGCATTTGCTTTTTCAACTGCAGGAAAACCCGGAAAAACCCGCAGCTCCACATCATCTGAAGATCTTGTCAGTTTGTCATTCGACATTTCAGACTTTTGAAAATATAAGGTATTTTTCTTCTTTTCTTGATTTTGGACCAGACACGGGAAGAACATCGTGATTTTCAGAATTTGAAATTCTTGACTTGCTTTCTGAGACTTGCTTTCAATCTTGGTGTCTAAATGATCAAGTTTGAATTCATGTGAAGCTTCAGTCTCTCTGTTGGATGGAGAAAGAAAATAAAGAGACAATTACGGGGTTTTTCAGAAAAAATCAATGTGGAAGGGGCATTCAGGCCACATGCCAGGTAATTTAATTTCGTTTTCAATGCCAAAGGCAAAGTAAACAAGATAAAGAAATCTGGAGTTTATAATCTTAAGTGTTCGGAGTGTAATAGTGTTTTTGTAGAACAATGTGGCTGAAATTTCTCAATACGGTGTGCTGAACAGACTAGGTAAAATTCAATGTTTTCAAATCATTTCTTGGCATGCAACTACAAGTTTCCGAATCTGAACGATACGGAAACTTTGCACTATGCAAGATAGCTTTGGAAACTCAATTATTTGGAATCCTTGGAAATTCATTGCGGATGTAACTTGCTAAATGACCAAATCGACCTAGTCTATTCGCTGGTTTTCAGATTAGCGAACCCACATTGTTACAGGTGAACAAAATGCAGGTACTTAGTTGAGTTAAGGACCGTCTGTTGTTACATACAGTGGTGTATCGATATGCTTAAAATTATGTTTAAAATATGTTTTTTCCGTTAACCAGCACCCACACCCCTACGAACGGCATTCCTCAGAAGTCGAAACATGTGCTAGCTAAGGACTAACAAGGTCTTACCTTTCAACGTGTGATTCCTAACACGGATTGGACGATAGCGAGTGAAAATAGTGCGTTCTGCCTGCTGCTTGTACACATTGGCCGATTGACTGAGTGAATAAAGTACTCACGTCGAACCGCCCGGCTACCGACCGTATAAGATTTAACATTGTTATTCAATTCAATTCAAAATAAACTTTATTGAATATTACTGGGGTTTTTTCCCAACACCAAATCGTTATTTTTAATACCTTGACAGTGTTTCGATCACCAAGTGGAAGATTAAGAGGAAGATTAAACTATCAGCTTAATCTTCTTCTGATGGAATTGAATCAGATAGGAATCCTACACAATATAATTAATGAAAGAAGTAAAATTTCACCTACATGGAACACTGTCATCCTCACATTTTATTGTTTCACCATAAGACATTTGCCTTGTTGGCTCTTCAATACCAAATACAGATAAGAAAAAAAATACAAATAAGAAAAAACTCAATTCGTTATAAAATTATAACTTTTTGTAACAGAATCGGATTAATCCACTCATGTTATCGTGACAGTACGTAAATAACAAGAATTCACTTAAATCATCTAAAATAACAATTCGTTCAGGTCAGTCTCAGCTTCCAACAATGTAGGTTAATGGACTAACTAACACCTATTAGCACATACCACAAAGGGCGTTGGTTTCTATACGACAGGTGTCAGTGCAGGATTCAGAGTATCATTTCTCGAACTAGTTTGGAGCAGACAACAAACAACAGATTTGCATTTCATTAGTGCGGACTTCCATTATCTAATATGATATAAATTGATTTGTAATCCCTGAAAGAATCTGTAAAAAAATCAAAAAGATTAGCTGAAAAAACAATTTCATTAAGCAAAAAACTGAAATAACAATGAAATAACATACAAGAAACAACAAAAAAATTTAACCAATAACACGAGCTGAGAAATTAAAAAATCATGAACAAAAAATCAAAATTAAAAATATAAAAATTCCAAACCAAGTTACTTCACGACGTTTCGATTGTTAGCGTCCACAATCGTCTTCGGGTGGTAACTTGACTTATTCCTTCGAGATCTGACTATTTCTAGGTCATTCGACTGCTTTCATCTATCCCCTCTTCCCTCTCTCGGCTTCATTGGTTTTTAGCGGGAGCTGACAGTTTGGCGGGAGTTGGTCATGTTCCGCTTGATACGTAACATATGGAAACCTCTAATTCTGATCATTTCCATATTGATATCAATTTAAGAGCCACAGGTAGACAGCTTAAACTGCTTAAACGCAAGCGAGACATAACCACCTCGTAGTGTGACACACCTAAGTCAACTTGCCAAGTTTTCATGTCAGCGTTGGTGGTTTGACAAATCAACCGACAACTGTGGTAGCAGAAATTTGGGAAGCTATCCTGGAATGCCATCGGAAGATGAATCCACATGTTTTTAGAAATGATATGAAATCGAGAAAGGGTAATGCAGTCAAACTGCTGAAAAATAATCCCAGGAGCTAAACTAAATTAAATCACCGGTAAAATGTATTCAAACGTAATGGGTACATACAACCCAGGAGAGTGAACACCAGAACAATCCCAGCTAGGCCAGTAAAAGGAAAAGCTTTCCTTCCCTATGCAAAAAATGTCACAGACCGGATTGGTGGAATCTCAGTGAAACGGGACGTGAAAACGCAGTAGAAATAGTGCAGGGCCTAATGTGAACCATGTGGTGCACCCATCAAGATTTGCTATAAAATTTGTAATTATCGAATCAACATGAGATAACTTTTAAATATGATATTTTTTCATCAAATCGAACTTGAATGAAAACATGGAATGAAGTTACTCTTCAGGTTTTTTTTATATGTTGGAATAGAGTATGTGTGGAGATTCAATTGGATGCTGTTTTTTTACCTGTATATATGTGAGAAATTTTTAAAATCCAGACTATTAAAAATTCATAGAGAGTTTTGTCAAATTATTACCTCTTTCAGCATCTAGATGTATTTTGTGAATTTGAAAAAAAACATTTTTAATTATTCTTTCAGAATATACAGACCTCAGTATGAGTCAAATAATGCAGAGACAAAGCCTTCATTTCTCTGGTAATACTGGTGTTCTCAGATATATGATATCACAAGTAGCAGGTTTACTTGATTCAATTGATGGAGATAAAAAGATGAGAGCCTTCAATGCAGTGGATATTACGATTGATCAAAAAATAGTAACTTTAGAGGTATGTCTTAAATTTAAGATTAAATTTACTAATTAACTCCTAACAGGAAGTGGTCGACAATGTTTCTTGATAAATATTGAAGATTCGGACTTCCATTATCTGAATGTATTCATTACTAGGTGAAAAAACTTACTCAATATAATACAATAATATTTAATGTTATAACCATGACTCCATGAAAATATTCTTGAAGTGGCCTTAGAAGAGTCTTCAAAGTTATTATTATAATTATTAATATTCAATATATGTTAGGGTGTTCAATGAAAGTCATTTTTGTGGAGGAAAAAATCAGTTTTTACCGACCTTTTTTTGGGTAATTGTTACCTTCCACAATCTGAAAAATATATATATATATAAATATATAGGGTGGTATAGCAGCTTAAACATATCAAATGGAGAAACAAAAACAGAAATAGTTTGAAACAGGAAAATGAATATCAGTTTTTATAGTCACAAAATTATCCAAAATATTTTTGAAACATCTTTTATGTGCATAAACTACATGCTCAGGCAGATTGTTCCAGTGGATGAAAACGAGGTTGCACAGAAAAATGTTAGCAAGACTTTTTTAGGAATCATTCACAAACTATTTTAAATAAATGTTGAAGCTATCTGTAGAGAGCTTTGACAGCCTGTGCAAAATGACCTACATAACTTGATAACTCCGGATTATCTTTAGAGAATCCTTGACGATTGTAAAAACTTTCCTAGTGCAAGCACAGATGTGCTACCATTTAGCCAGAGTTTACAACTGCTAAAGGGAAAGTGGTTTATGGACATTTTCAACTACAGGTGACCAAATATTTGAACGGATATATGAGCAGAGGGTTTCGAAATTTCCCCTAGCTAGATGTTTCTAGCAGCTCTAATGTTCTATCAACTTATGCTTTTGAAGTCAAAGAAGTTATTCCATCATCCATGGATGCATATATTCCTTTTTCAATGAAACGAATTTCTAACGGCAAATCTTGATTTAACAAAGATTGTAAGCAAGCTGTCGCCCCCAAAAATTTCGCCTAACGGCAGTGTCGCAAAAATCCCAGTGACGAAAACCGAACTAGGTTTGTTAATACTCGCAACAGTTGCAAACTAAGAATAAATGAAAGCAAAAAACTTCACAAAGAATAGGGATAAACTGCTTGCCAATTCCGACGGGTCTAGATGCTTCTGCTAAAGCTGTTAGTGAAAACTTCACAAAATCCACAATTCTACCATTAACACAAGCGGATGGTTCAATTGCAACAATGTTTTAAGCCAAACAGCAAATATACTAGTTGAACAGTTTGTGTCCCACTCCACAGTCGATTTTCTGGGAAAGGCACCACTACACTAGAATCCATTATGCCTGAAATTACTTTTCAACAAGTGAATTTTGAAACAACCTAATATCAACAAAGCGTCTGGTCCTGATGAAGTGCCCATAATCGTACTTAAAAAGCGCGCCAAAGAACTCGCAACAGTATTTTGCAGACTCTTGAAACTAACTTACAAGAAAGGGTTTTTTCCTTCTTGTTGGAAGATTGCTCATGTTTAGCCTATTCCAAAAAAGGGCAAGAAAAATCTTCCAAATAACTATAGACCAGTCGCTTTGCTATCAGTGATATCAAAAATCATGAAGGAAGTTGTAAACCACCACATCCTTAAATATTTGGAAGGCTTCAACATCTTGAGTGATCATCAATATGGCTTTCAGAAAGAAAGGTCAACAGGCGACCTTCCATCGTATGTCACCCATATTAGGAATAATGCAATCAAGAAACATGGAGAGTCAAGAGCTGTTATGCTTGATATTTCTGAGGCCTTTGACCGTATGTGGAATGAGGGTTTGCCAGGCAAACTTCGATGATATGGCTTGTCGGATCATTTTGTGTAAGGCTCTCCAGCTTCCTGAAAGAACGTTTCCTGATAGTGGCCGTCGATGGATATCTCTCGAATACTTTTACCATCAACGCTGTTGTTTCCCAGGGATCTATATTGTCTCCAACCCTCGTTTTATTGTATATCTACAAGAATCCAATGTATTGCTTTGCTGACGACAGCACACTTCCTTCGTCATTCTATTTAGATTCCAGGACATCGACTGCAGATGCACATCTTCACCGGCAGCAGGAGGTTGCATATCTTGATGAGGATCTAGAGATGATTTCAATTTGGGGTGAAAGTAACCAGGTTCATTTCAATGTCACAAAAATCCAGGCATCAGTTTTCTCCAAAAAGATAAATGACTCCGAACTGGATTTAATAATGTCAGGACATACAATTCCGCTTTCTCCTTCCATAAGTTTGTTAGGGGTCAAAATGGGGTCATATCGGTATATGCCTTGGCATAATCGCAAAGGTTGCTTCTTAAAAGCTTTTCCGAACCAGGAAACTGTACATACTTCAGCAACTTTTGATGCCTTATAAAGCTCATATCAGACCTTTTTTTGGAGTATTGTTCATGTATGGAGCTCCGCCTCTGAGCATATCCTGAAGATGCACGAACATCAGTTGCAACCTTTATAGTATGGGAAGTGTTGAAGTGACTTGGCACATTCTATTCCTCCAGAAGTTTGAATGACAGAGCAAAAGTTCGATCATTTCTCTTTAAGGTTCAAGTGGCCAATGAATTTGGAGTTGCCACCGGTTTCGCCGTATGCCATATTATTGGAACCATTCATTCCTCAGCCTTAGGTTGACGACATAAGCTAATGCACGTAATGTGATGTTGCTCGACCACTAAAGTAAGATAAAATTTGTAGTGGACTTTTCAGCTCATCGAAAAAGAGATAAATGGTTGCAATATCGAGATTTTCTATTTGATTTCCGCAGACACTGGTAAGACTACTCACAATCTTTATGAAAACCATGATCAAAGAAATAGAGAGAGAGAGAGAGAAAGAGAGAGAGAGAGACCCAATGATTAACTAATTGTTGTTACTATTGCTGTGATAAGTTGAAGAAGAAAACACAGAATGATAATTACTCGGTTTTATTTACTTGCAACGTAAAACTTAACGACAGAAATGATGGCAAAGAAAACTTAACTGAAGTATCTAAGTTTAAGCATATTAATAACTAACAAATAATTGAAATGAATCACAGTAAAACAAGAACACTAATGAGATTTATGTAATTGTGATTTTCCACCGACAATACTTTGTAGTTGTGGATCAATTTTACTTGTACCAATTATCAATAGAGATTTAAGATGCTAATCGGTTAATTGAGATCTGTTAACATTCTTTGTGTACTTCAACTTGGAAAACGTTTTCTCACACAAGTAAGTAGTGCCAGAAACAGAAAACAACCCATGAGCAAATTTATGCAAATAATCAAATTGTTCCAGTGGAAGACTCTTATAAAATTCCAACAAAGATGAATTTTGATATTTGTCCTTAAGCATATCACTGCACCGTAAATCAATAATTTCCATTTGGACTTCCGGAGCTAGGGTTTCAATGTCAGTATCAATAGGATTTTGAAAAAGCTTAATTTCATTAGCAATGACATCAAAATCTGAAAAACGAGTATCAAATTTATTTTTGAAGCACTCAAAGTTTCGATTGCAAAATTAACGGGAAATTCAATCTCTGTAGTGTGGCTGAATATTTCACATGTTTCAAAATGTGTGAAACATTTTTTACGTGAATGCGATTAGAATTAGAATTTCAAAAGAGAAATGTAAAGTTGAGTATAGAACATAAAAAGTTACAAATCATGTAATGTAGCAGTACTGACATAAATCTTATTGAGGTTAATATTAAAATTGATCGTGGATACATGATACCAAGGCGTTCAGAGAGTCGAAATGAATATCGCAATGTTCACAGATTTTATTGAAGCTAATGCACATATTCTAACTGAACAATGACGTTCATCGTCGTTTGTATAAACAAAAAATAACTTAACAACCCTTATCGGGTTGTTGGAGTTGCCATATGGCAGATAAAAATAATATTTCTGGAAATATCGATATTATTGTGTTTGTCTTCAGAAAATTATTTCGCCATTTTGTATTAGGTGAAGATATTGACTTCATATTCTAGGGTTGTGAAGTATTTGTCAGGAGTTTTAGAATGATATGTCACAAGACTCCCCTTTCCATTTAATATTTTTCCCAGATGGCGACTGGGTGCCATGTGGGAAAAGTTTCATCTATCAATTTCACTTCAGAATAAACTATTATTAAATTAATTTCATCATTCCAATAT
>WOGN01008752.1:0-11137 GCA_015342105.1 Leptinotarsa texana
AAAGCGTCCATTGTCGTTGCCAGGGTTGTCGTCGTTAGGCAAATCATCGTTATGGGCCCCACCACCTTGCCTCTGACGCCACCGAGCGGGTCGATTGTGGGGGCCTCTTCCTCGATTATTGGGAACCAAGGGTTGAGTCCTACGGGCCGGCACCGGAGGGAGAATAGGGTTCTCCTTCCCGGATGCGCCTGGGCTGCCGGTCCGGTTTTGCACCTGTTGCTCGGGTTAGTGGTGTCGCAACTCACCAAAGGCCGAGAGTGTTAGAGGCCATATCTGCTTATTGAATATCATCATTATTATTATTATAATTATTATTACAATTATTATTATTATCATAATATGCATGCTTCAAATATTTTGACACACAGTATAATTCATAAACGTCTGATCTATTGGACACCAAACCGTTGCCGTGTTTTCTCAATGTGCATGCTCAAATTATTATGGTTTCAAAGGCGTAACTACGTTCACTTGAAGTCATTCACAGTAGGCTCCTGGAATGAATGTTCAACAGAAATATGAGATATGCAACCGAGGCGCAATATATGAACAATGGAATATTCTTGATGCTAGATAACTCATTTTAAAATCTTTGCTACTCAAACAATACAACGAAAAGAGTTAACTCAACAAAATAATAGCGATTAATGGGAATTTCAGTCGGGCACGTTCTAAAAACAAATTTACCTTACTTCGCAAATCGCCAAGTTTTCGTCTCTGAATAGTGACTTCGTCAGGACGCTAAAATTGAATACAATAGAGAAGAACTGAAACAAATGGGCAATAATTGCTGAGAAAAAAAAAAGAAAAAAAAGTCCTAAAACATTTTTCACGAAATGGTCCTAATTAACAAAAATCCTAATGATATGAACCAAGAAAGAGACAATGAAAATCTGAGTATAATTTGCAATTATTTACTAGACATAGATAAATCTCGGTGATATTCCCCATTCAAAATAGTTAAACGTTGTATATATGTATGCGAGTGTTTTCGATAGCTGGCTATGCTGACGTCTTCCAGGCTCTACTGAACATTTCATCCTCTTATTTGTCCTTTTATGTGATCACAACGCCTTAGTGCAGGTACTGCAAGTACTGTAGGTAAATTTTCCTGTATTTGGGATACATCAGGTAATATTTTTTGTTGGATTTTCTCTAGATTCGCTTTTTTTTATTCTAGGAATGTGTATTTTTTTGTGTAATATATTGTGTTTTGATTTGGATTTGTTTCTTGATAAGTGAATTATGACTGTTAAATTTATGGATGTTTAAGTTTTCCCTGATGTCCATACGGTTTCCTTTATTGTCTTGTTTTATGAGTTTTATGTTCTCTGGTGGGGGATAGTTATGTTTGTTTCATATGGCGTGTGATGCGAAGTTTCATTCATATATTATTGAGCTAATGTATGCCTTCTTCTGCTTGTGTCTTTGGATCAATTTTTTCTAGGTTTGGCCGATATAGAATTTGTTGTAGTCCGAGCATTGTATGTTGTACACCCCGTTTAGATTTTTGTCTTCTTCTTTTTCATAGCTGTTTATTTTTGTATTGTATTATTTTCGTGTTTCGTTTGTATGTATTGTTGATGTTCAGGGGTTTGAAGATGATTGTTAGTATTTTGGCTTGGTGACCTGCGTATGTGAATCCTATCCATATTGTGTTGTTTTATCTCTCAGAGGAGTTTGATGATTGTTCTGTAAGTCTTGTTTCATTCCATTTTCTAGTTTATCTATATTCTTTTGAGTATATCCGTTCTCGTTTGCTATTTGATATATCATTTTCATTTCCTTATTCCGGTGACATCACCAACATACTGTAAATGACTACGTTACAGGCAGTCATTTTAAAATAAAATGTCAAATTTTGTTCGAATCATTGTGCATTCCACCATCTTTTGTTTAAGAATCATTTCAAATAATAATATTATTCACTCAGTTCTCAAGCCCAATTCAATATAACTGAATCAGATAATCTCTTTTCTGTATAAACAAGAAACGATATACTCGTACTCGCTCCGAATATGAGCTGAATCCATAAACATGATCACAAACTTTCCAGGCTGTTGTTGGCAATGTTTATAGAGAACACTGATCGGTATTCACACAGCACTTCACAAGTTGATCCCAACACATCCTTGTTTCCGCAAGTAGATCCTTCAAGCCCTGAGGCCGCTTGCTCTAAGTCTTACTTACTTCTTACATGATATCGATTTCTGACCGCAGCATGCCCATCCATTTGGCAAAGGAGAAAGGCGTTTCATTTTCTGAATGAAGTTTCCTGAGACGTTTAGACAATGTCAAAAATTTTTGATAGACGGTGTCTTAAGCATCACCAACTCACTCTATTTATCAATCAAAATAATTTTCAAACCTTTGAAAAAATCATTGCAATATTGAAGTACAAATATAGGAAAGTATCATGATATTTTCATTGTTAAATAAAAGTGTTTCTAGAGTTTTTTACCTTTCATTAATTGAAAAAAAAAGTGTGGTGGAAAACTTCATACAGGTGAACAAAGGGCAAAATTTTTAGTATATCCTGATAATTTAATATTATTGAGTGAATTCAAACTATTTTTCACAAAGAAAAATGTTGTATTCATCGATAATATGTCGTATTCAATAGTTTTGCAGATTGTTTTTTGGTAATTTTCATTCCCAAAGCGGAGTTTTGAAATCTGAAATATATCAATGTCATTGATGGACTTCTGAAACATTCGAGTTATATTAGTCTATTACAATTTCGCCCCTGTCCAATTGATGAAATTTAAAAAATGAACAAAACACAGAAAGCATTGAGCATGATTTAAAATTCACGCAATAAATTGTCGGGGTGAATTATAACGGTTGTCTTTCCTTCACACTTATAAAGTTCTTCAAAGAGAAACTTACATTTTCCGTAGATTGATTTGATAATTTCCATATGACCATCCATAACTATAGAACTTCTGCCGAAGATGAAATTGCAGCTAGCCAAATTTGTTACTAAACCTTCATTCAATAGTGGAAAATGTATTCGAAAAACACTTTCTATCACCAAGTGATCAAGTGATCATTTTCAAAAGGAACGATGAAACACTGATCTTCCCAACACCAAACCGTTATTTCAACACCTCGACACACGTTTCGATCACCATGTGATCATCTTCAAGGAGAATATCAAAAAAACTGATCTTCCTCTTGAAGATGGGTTTAGTGACGGGAAAATCTCCAGCAATATTTCCTCAATGAATTCAAAAGGAGGTTCTACGATTCGATGTCAAAAGTTTAAGAATTTTTATTCCCAATATTTCTGAAACTTCTCAATGAAACGAAATGATTCATTTTATTTTTGTTTTTGAATCAGTTTGAATCTGGAATACAGGGTGTTCCTTTGACCACTGCTGTACTATATTTCCATTTGACAATGGTTATGAAAATTGATATAGGAGAAATATTTTTGAGGTCGTATTTGATGGGCGATAGTAACAATGATACCCCTTGTAATCCAAAAGCAAATTCTGAAATCAGGCCTCTTTGGAGAATGACCTAAAAATTACCACATGGTACCTGAATTATACGACACTCTTCCTATCTCCATTAATAATCATGAGCCAATGTTCTCAAAAGTGTAACACGTTCTGAGAAAAGTGCAGGAGACCATTTTTGTAGGCAATTTTATGGTGAACAAAATAAATCATATTTTTGACATTTTTGGAGTTACAATTAATATATTACAAATTCATATTATCAATTTGATTCAAGCAAAAGTATATTTACTTCAATAAATTTCAACTTTAAAATTGTTGAGTATGTAGCAATTCACCTCAAAATAACATAAAACAAAATATAACATCGCGGCATTCATTTTATCGCATGATTACTTACAATTTTGCGATAACTCCCACTATATTAGTGTTGTGTAAATAGCGATTATAGTGTTTTCGAAATGCATGAGGTAGCTAATTTTTTCATTCCATGTGAATGATTGATGTCGTATCCGTCTAAGTAGCTTTCAAATCACCATATCAAATGTAATCATAATTTTAATTATACAAATGAGTATAATAGCTATTTATATGAGTGTTAAAAGATTTTGTGAGTGAAAACGTTTGCGAAACGAACGTAGCGAGTTGAGCAATTTCACGAACAAAATAAGACTTACTTTCCTACAAAGTTTTTTGTACAACTGTACAAAAACACATTTTAACATCTCTTGTCAGTTAACTATTTTCATGTTATCGTGTTTGCTGTGAAGTGGCCTAGTCAGGTGACGCCAAATCACATGGTTACCAACAAACAGTATTGTTTATAGCTTACGCGTTTTATTTAAAATCACATTCAAAGTTCTTGCTGGTATTTAATGTACATAATACATTTGTAACAGAATGTAATTGTATCCATATATATTGTTCATAATAAAACTTCCTTGAAAAATTAATAATTTTGTTTTGTTTATTGCTATTTATTGCAAATATCGTATTGAAAATACTTTTAACAGTAGTGTTAAAAATATTTTCAACACGATACTTTGCAAACATCATCTGTCAATACTCTTGGCTACCATTAGAAATGTCTCTTGTATAAAAAAAGCTTTTCTCTTGAAGACCGATGAACGAAAAGCAATATGTAATTTGTGTCCCACGCACTGTAGTATTACCACACTCCCCATAGATAACCACTTCATATGTCAACCAATTCACATTAACCAATATCAAATTATTGACATAAACCTTTCTATCTGTTTATTTCAGAGAACTGTTCAGATTGACAGAGAAGCAGATCGATAGACAGGATGGGCGACTTCACAAAATGTGAATTGATATACCAAAAAGTTACACTCTGAAATTCGATTTCCATGAATGGAAATTAGCTAAGGTGAAAACATCATTAATGAATCAGATTTTTTATTTTGCAGGTGATGAAAGGTTAAACAGAAAACTTTGGAGAACAATTTCATTATTCGTTAAAATCAACAACTTCTTTGCTTCTTCGTTTCTTCCTATTCATTTTGATTTTTTCTGTCTCGCTCTCAAATACTGTTATTCTTTCCGAGTCTAGGTGAGATATTGGTGAATGTTTCGATAGGTAATCTTGAAAAACATCCATATCCAGAGGTCCAGTCTTCTTGTCAATCAAAACATCTTCAAGAAAATTGAATCCGGTTCCCCCTTTGGTTAGAAATGAGGGTAATGCTATCGTATAGGGATGATCTAACTGAAGATCTTCATATCTTTGATGAGTACCATTTCGACTTCTGATTTTCAAAGAAACCACTCTATTTCCTTGAGGCTGTGACAGATTATAAGACATTTTGATCCCTGAAAATGGAAACAAAATTATTCATTTATTGCTCGGCATCGGTTATGAAATATTACTATTTTCGAATTGAAATATTTTGCTGTATTCATCATAATACACCCATAGGTGGATATGATATCTATATACAGAAATTCTATACAAATAATATCAAGAATCGATTTTTGAATTAAAAACTGAATTTTTGGAAATGAGAGAAAACCGAATTTTTGTAAATGAGTGAAAACCGAAAAGTGAATCTATTCATGATAAAAATCGAACAGTTTCCAGACTATAAACTTCACTCAAGAGGCATTTCACTACACAGTAGTTTCTTCAGATGAACTGTTTCAATTGAACGATAAACACAGTATTTAGTTACTGAATCAAATAATATACCTAAACTCAGCAATAATCAACCAAAACTTGTAATACAACTATACCGTTAAATATATATTGAATATTTCAATAACTACATCTCACGATTTGATCTCCACAAACTTCATTTGAAAAATATTTATCACATGTTTTGCTAACACAGTAGCATTATCAAATGATTTGACATATTGAATATTTGTTTGAAGGTGGTTGACAATGTTTCATGGTGAATTTCATTAGTTTGGACTTCTAATGTCTAATATAATTTTTTTCACCCATCAAATGTAGCAAACGAAACAGTTACATCTATTACCTTAACGGACAATAAATAATAATTGCACAAAGAAACTTAATGGTGCGATTTTGTTCCATCCTTTGCATAAAAGAGGAAGTATGCTTCTCTACTAGTAAGCGATTTTGATGAAACTGGTGACACGTGTGAATAGTTGTATTTGTGCCAAGCGCCAGTATACGAGTGTTTGCAGTATGCTGTATAATGCCCTCTGTTAGTAGTCCCACTGT
This sequence comes from Leptinotarsa texana, assembly GCA_015342105.1. Taxonomy (NCBI): domain Eukaryota; kingdom Metazoa; phylum Arthropoda; class Insecta; order Coleoptera; family Chrysomelidae; genus Leptinotarsa; species Leptinotarsa texana. Next base: position 6,175 of record WOGN01008752.1, read on the forward strand.
GATTTAATAGTGAATATAGATTATAACAACAAGTAGCCACATTTTCTGCTGCAAAATTGTCCATATCCAATCCTTCTAGAGGAAATTCAATGACATCATTCAATTTGCCTCTGAATCTTTCCGTTGGAGAGAATTTTTTTAGATGTATTACTGAAATATAGGGAAACTTGTGGATTGATAGGAACTTTGTGCATTTTCTCCTTTCTTGCATTCCACACGGTTTTTCTTTTCCATCCAAAGTTTTTTTTGTAAACGAATCCAAACATTGCCACAAACTCAATTGGTCGGTTATTTGTGGTACGGAGAGAGACAAATGCCAGAAAGGATCGAAAGTTACTGATGAGTGTCCATAGTGTGGTCATTTCATCGTGAATTTCAAATAATCAAAGAAATTATGCATCCTCAGATATGTGAGCCATGACTATTGTGCATTTCCGCAGCCACCCAGTTTTTCGTCAATCTCCGTTAAAATTGGTTTACGTTTCTCAACAATTATATTAACGTCTTCATGTAAACCTTCTAAAAGATAACGAAGAAACACCTGGGCGTCTTGATGAGAATTACCCATGAATCGAGGAGCAAAACTTTTAATCCTACTACTCTATCAAATGATTCTTCTGTCCACAACTCCTTGATGACTTCTGCAAACGCTTTGATTAAAGCACTCTCCATACTAGGCATACTAGTATTGATATCTTTTATGAATTCATCCTTTTTGAAATATTCCAATAACCATCTCGCATTTGATTAACATTGTTTTTCACACCATCTAACCCAAGGGTTTTGACAGAAGAATTCATTACTGAACATTTCGAAATATCTTTGAAACCCATTTCAGAATTTTGCTGAGAGAGAAAAGTATTTATTTGATTTGCTTTTGTTTTGATTTTGTTTGAAATTTCAGAAGGAACAAATGAAATTTAAAGCTGAAATGAATAAGCTGAAAATAACAATCATATTAGGCGACAGAAAAAAACATAAATGAAATAAAAATCAAGCAAATATTGGAAATTGAACAATGAAATGGATATCAAAAGATTTCATGTCTAGTTACTTCAGACATCACGATTGATAATATCCACAATCGTCAACACCGGAGAACGATTATTTATTCATATTTTTTATGATTGATTCGGCCGTTACTTGATAAAAATCTATTACATTCTAGTATGTAGTTCACTACGATAAAGCTACTGTGTTAGCTAACCATGTCGTGATATATTTTTAACTGAAGTTTGTGGTGATTAAATAGTAAGGTGTAGTTTATGAAATTCATCTTATATGATACTATACAATGGATGTCCGAACTAATGAAATTCAATGTACTGAGTGACTGTCTGAAATAGTCGCATCCAAGAGCTCTGTGAGGTTATAGATGAATCGAAAGTATATATGATCTAGCTGAAAATTAAGAAACTTTAACCTTCTGCTCATAAAGCTTATGTCACTGTCATAACCTGAGAGTGTTTTGTTGTCCAAAGAAGACTTGATGGAAATAATTGTTGCATCAAGCCTATGCATGGCACACTTGAGAATAGTGAATAAATTATTATCAAATATTTTCCTCAGTATTATTCAATTTATGTTCTTATTCGTAATTCAATCGCAAATAAACTAGTATCGTTAGATTCATCAAAAAATCCTTTTTCGAAATACATTGGTAGGCATCAAAAACTTTTGAAAATATCACATTCTGATTCAAAATTGTCTCAGATATTCAGTTACAATATACATGGTGTTCCATTTAGAAATTCAGAACAGAAGTTATTTCGAGTGAAATCGAAAGTGACTGGAAAATAAAAGAAAAGGGAAACTTTTCTCTTCATATACTATTTATCTATACCAAATCTCATTTTGATACAGATGTTAGTTTGTAAGGTGTTGACTTGTCTCATAGACTCATTGACACCCGGAGATATATGTACATTCCTGAACCCTTTTGCCAAAAAACATTATCAATTGGTTGTTCTCAGAAGTGTCCTTAAGCATATTTTCATCAACAATCATTCACAATATTTTTTATAAATTAATATCACGAATACAAATAATCGTTTGTAATGGGTGAACTACCATTTCGCCTGTAGAAAGCTACATTAGGTATCAGCGAGTAATATGGGCAGTATTTGCTTCTTAAAGACATATTTTACCAAAATTACAATAATGTTGTTGAAAATGTTTCTGCATGGCAAATGTTTTGCGTGCATGCTGAAAAACGTTCATGGTGTTCAATGAAATCAATAATTTGTTGGGGCACCCATAATATAGTGTGAGATTTTCATAAAAAGTTAACAAGGCAAGCAAAATTCAATACGATCGTTTTGAAGATTCTGTTTTAATTTCCAAAATTTTGTATACGAAAACTGGTATCCAAAATTGATTATTAAAAACTAAACTGGCTGACCTGATACTTGTAGAAGATTCAATTTACTGAATTGTTTCGGCTGCGCTGAAAACTCGAACATTCTTTTCAAATCTTCTCCCTTGATTTTTGCCATATCAATAGTATTTCTGAAAGGTTGTGCGGTGGACAGTTCATTATAGGTAATATCTGAAAATGTATAAATTCATTGAAAATGTATCAAAGTGCTATAAGATTGATCTAGAACTGTAAAGGTTTCTTCTAAGTATATACGAGTATAAACATTCATTATAACGTATCAAAATGCAATAAAATTAATATTGTAACATAATATGGGCTCTTTCTGAGTATGTTTTGACAACAAAGTCAGTAGAACTGCTGTGAAGTTCACGAAAATGAGAAAAGACATTTCAAGACCTAATGCTGTGAAACAGTAATACAATTTCAGATCGTCGGTGTCAAAATATGTACAAGTAGTTCAACTCACAGATGAAATCGAAAGTTTCAATCATTTTTATTGAAAAATAAATAGGTTATTGCAAGCAAGTTTGTCGATGAGGTTTTTCGGATGAAACTGTGTTCGATACATTGAAAATCAACATCAGACATTTCACTTCACATTATTACTGTAATAATCTACTCAGCAACTGAACATTCATCAGCTGAAAATATTTTGATGACACTCGATCTACATTTCATATAATATACTAAGTATATAATTAAATATAATCAGTTATTTGATTCCGTTTGACTGCCGCCATAGCTAGTAACTACCAAAACTATCATCAATAGTACTAGTTGCGTGGTAATGCATATATGTATTATTCTTGATTCACAAAAGAAATGGATGTGTTCATCATTACCTAAGTATGTTAAATTTGCATTTCTTCTGATGCAGTTGTCATCACAGGTACATTTAGTAGATAAATAATGTTTTGGTATTGATGAAATAAATGAATGGGTAAAATATCAGATGACTCAGACGATCTCCTTTGATGGAATTTATAGTTGATAAAAATTACTCAATTAACTTCCTGTCTCAATTTTTTTGGCCAGAATTAAAAACTCAGTTAGAACGTTAATATATAATGAAAAACTTATTTTTCTTGTCCCGGTGTTTCCCGATATAACTCGAAGTTCTTGGTACTTCTGCCTTTTTACGATACACTGTTTCACTTATGAATCTTTAACTCTTTTTCATCCCTACAAATTCGAGTCAATTACTGAATTCTCCCGAACAAAATTCGCAATCGACGTTGTAACTTCCACAGCAACAGTCCCGTTACTCACTACAGAGGATCTAGTTTTCTATGTTATGACTTTCTACCTCTAACTTCGACCAACCTATTGTTTGGCCTTACGAGACCCGTATTTTCATCTCTTGCATTTCTGGTGATGTTTTACAAAATAATTACTTACTTCCGATATTTAAGTCGCCCCTCAATCCTCCTGGATTGGTTACAGCGCAATCCACTCCACTCGTAGAACCGTTAGATGATGAGGCATACTGAAAAAGATTTGGAAACGTAACAAACAATTAATTATTATTTGCTTGCGTGTATATTCAAAACTTTGTTCCATGATGCAGATATTGAACCATAAAGGCAACTTTGTACAGTTTTGTGATATCAACCGGAATATTTCTCAAATCTCTTGAAGCATAACAATTTTGAATCATTGTGCTTTTTATTTCTGTTAGATTTATTTTAGTTTCTGTATTATTATTCCGTTATTATACTGACAAAGGTTATAGATTCACGGAAAATATGGCAGATATATATAAAACAAGACATAAGTGGAACCACCTATTGGTGTGACACCCAAGTCAAGTTGTTCATGTCGGGGTTGATGGTTTGATGTAGTGGTCAATTAACCTCTGTTTATCTTTTACTAAATAAAAAATGGGATGACAATATGTTTGCGATATACTCACTGCGAATACCATGGCATCTGTCACAAAATCACCCAGAGAGCATTCTTGATAATGACATCTCCTTATATTTAATGACAAAAGAGTTGACCCTATGACCTTTCCACCTTGGGCATCAATCAACTTCTGCCAAGGAACCAGCATTTTATTTATTTTCTCATCTGAAATGGAATTTATTTTCAAAATAAGAGAAGACTAATGGATACAATCTAGAAATATAAGACTCTGTAGCATTAATGTTTGATGCTACAGAAAATTCACAAATGGGTTATAGAATGTAGAAAACATTTGATAGCAGTCTTTATGAAAATATACAAAACGTGAGGTCAGATAGTGAGTCAGGTCTTTTGTTGCGTATCTTTCGATTACTCCTCAAAAGGTCGAATTTTGTATGGTAACGAGGTTTTATCTTTCAAAGAACGATTGCTAGCATGAATGAGACAATACGCAGTGAAAGTCAAAAATAATGGCGTTGGACAGTTTTCTGGTTCGGAATAGGCGTTATAGGCAGCCATTTTGTGTGAACCACTGAACATCAACATCACATACAAGCCAAACAAGAAGATAACACAAAAAATAAACAACTATGAAAAAGAAGAAGACAAAGACCAAAACGGGATATACAGTATACAATGCTCGGACTGCAACAAATTCTATATCGGCCAAACCAAGAA
>WOGN01008754.1:0-11136 GCA_015342105.1 Leptinotarsa texana
CTCTGGGAAGGCCTCAACCAAATTTGATTTCAATTAAAGTGTCAGATAATCGACGAAATCCAGGATTTAATATTAGTTGGTACGATAAATGCTATTGGTTAACCGGCTCCATTAAACGAGAAAAACTTTTTTGTTGGCCCTGTGTTTTATTTTCCGTACCAACCAAATACCAAACGTGGTCTAAAATAGGATACTCCGATTTAAAAAATTCGTTCGTACCCAAGCATTTTTAGAAAAAAATAATCATAATTATTTGTCAATATCTTTAATTTATTGCGATGAGTAGCCTGAAATTTTATGGGGAGACTAAGCCTCTCTTGCCTCCTCTGACAGGCCGCCGCTGTTACCAAGTTATATTAATATTGTATTCAAAGAATAGTGGCATTTTACAATGATTAATTCTCATAAAATGGTGTTTATCGACATTCATGAGGCATCATCACAAGATATTATCCTAGTGAATAGCTTGAGGTCATAGGCAAATAAAAGAACTGTACCATTAAAAATACAGGACCTTATATCATTCATGAATACATTGAGAAACAGTGGGCCCAAGTAAGAACCTTAAGGAACACTACTACTTCTGTGGACATGAAGTTATTAACTCGAATAATTCGAGTTCTTTCGATAAGGTAATCTGCAAAAAAACCCGAATTCCTACATTTTGAGAACATTCAATTTCATCTCATGTCGACTCTTACCAAACTATTTTTCAACCTCCACATCTCTGATCGCCCCATGTATTGGTCTTTGAAAGTCAGTTCTATCGAATCCAAAGCGACGTCCTCTGGATTAACAATATTAACGATCACATTTTTAAAAGTTTGTAATCCAAAAGCAGTTACGATGCTCTGTTCCACGCTGATGGTCTGTGTTTGCAAAACATCATCAGAAAACGCTTTGATCTGTAGCAATAGCCTGGGATAATCTTCTTCAGGCTCTGATTTACTTTTGTTCTTCTGGTTGTCTTCCTCCGTGTATGGATGGTATATTTCAACAATGTCATTTTTCTTAGCCTCGGGATAATCTTTTTGATTTATAATCAGGTCTTCCTCTGGAATACAAAATAGTTTAGTTTCATGTTACTGAAACTCATTTTGAATTCAAGTAAAATTTATTCACCCTTAAGAATATACTTCATTACAGAGGGTGAGTCACGAATAACGAGATGTTCCCTGAAAGTTAAAGGAAACATATTCACCTTTTTTTCTTCATGAAACGAACGTACAGATGACTTATAGCAAATTTTCAGAATCTTTTTCCAATATAAAGAGTGTCCCAGAAAAATCTAAATAAGTAAGTAAACATTTATTTGATAAATAGGATATATTCCTAATATACAATAACAAAATTATAACTAACAAATAATTGATTAATATTCCAAAAATCATGAACTATGATCTTATTAGTAATACCTTCAGTTACATTTGTTATAAATATGATGCAGTAGATCAGTTTTAAACATTTTTAAAGTTGAAGCTGATTTAATTGAAGGAGACAATTTGTTGTAGGTATCAAAACCTTTGACATATATTGAGTTCATACTGATTTTGGTATTAGTTCTATGTATATGTATGTCAAGATTAAGTCTAGTGTAATATTTGTGAATATCATAATTAAAACAAATTGATTTTTCAAGATATGTTCCAATTAAATAATTAACAATTTTATGCACAAATAACATTGTCTGGTTTAAAAGTCTCTGGGATACCGAAAGCCAATTTAGGGTTGTTAACATTGTAATTATGGGAGTATATCAGTTTTTCCTCAATATAATTCTCAATCCTCTATTTTGTAGTTGTGCCTGTTTGTTCAAATTGAAAGAGTATAAAATCGAAGCACAATAATCAAAGTGTGGTTATATAATTGTTTTATAGACTAATATCTTTGTGTTTAAAGACAGATGCTTTGAAATTCTAGAGTAAAAATATAGTTTTTTTGGAAATTTTCTTATGTATGTATTGAAAATGTTCTTCAAATGTGAGATTGCAGTCCAGTTGAAACCCTAAGTATTTTACAGTATTATTCACTTTTATATTTTCATCATTAATAGAAATATTTATCTGGTTTATATTGATTTTTTTATATTTGTACTTTGAAGTGAGGATCATGGAACATGGCATTTATTCCATTTGGCTTTTAACTGCTGTATAGTACTATACACATGCAAAGCGAATATAATATACCTGATAGTTATAGCTCACTATTTCTTCAACACCTACATTGTAAGACCATTTCAAGGAAACACTCTAAAGGTAGTATAAAAAGATTATAAAAAATATTCAACATTGACTCTCATTTTTCTTTTCTACATTTTCTCTGTCATAGAAACCACTTTAGAGGTCAGTGAAATTATTTTTCAGAAAAGACAAACAACTTTCTTCGAATCGTTTCGTTATCTTGTTTGTACTTGAAAGCATTTTGCACTTTCATGAACATTATCTCTTCAATGTCTTCGACCTGCAGTCCTACAATATTACAAACTGAAATGGGTACTTAATCTACAATTTCCGTAATTTTAGTGTCTGTATGAGTAACGATAACGACTGTTTTTACATAAATCTTGACAACTAACTTGAAGTGTTTTTATTGATAATACGTAGGAATGCGTTTCATTGGGTTATTGCAATGGAGTTAATGATCTATATTGGTAAATATCGTGAATTAGTTTCAATTTTAAGAGAAATGTGCTTGTATTCTTCGTAATACGCGTAGCTTTCGTGATCAAATGTCAGTAGGATTTTTCGAAACTTTTTTATTATACGCGAGTCACATTCCCAGTCGCAACAGCTTCGTGATATATAGTCTGACTCATACACATATTTTATTTCTGTCGGATTTGCTTTGCTAACTGTTCAGAGATTTTGTGCGGATGGTACTTTGTTAACTTGGAAAACATTCAGGTTACGTATTGGATGTATTATTAATATTATTATTATGTCTGTGTGTGCTCTTGATGAATAAGTTGTACACTTGAAATCAACTTTATGAAATCGATAACGCAAAAGTTTTCACATGTTAACCGTCATGCTCATAGGAAATTTCTTTCCTTCAATCGAGCATCAAAAAAAGCTCAAAAATAACAATCAGTAAGGGATGAAACGAACCAATTTCATGAAAAATATGGTGTATAAGTATCTGGCGAAGTTCTCGTGAATTAAGGAAAAACAATCAGTGGCATTATTCATATAAACACACACCAACTGAAAAACCAAAAATGTTTTGGCCAATAGAGGAAATATTGACGAACTAATTCATTATCTTCCTATTTCTGAATCCTATGAGCTAGTCAAGAGAGCGAAAGAGAGCAGGCGTTCCAAGTGTATTGAGGCAGATTCACAATAAACTTGCAAGAGCAGTAAACTTCTGTGAAAATTTTGAAGAATGGAACACAGTATTCTTTTCAAAGAAGGGCCAAAAGCGATACTTTAAAAAAGTTGAAGTTCCTGCGAGACAATAGACTTAAACCTACTGGGATCATGTACTACAATAAATACTTTATAACTATACCTCCTCATTATGATGGATTACCTTTCAAAGGAACTGACATGGTGTCCTATTCAGCTGAGAAGTCTTGTAACTGTATCTACTGGTTGTGATGTGTAAGTTTTTTTAAAGCACCTGTTGAGTAACTTCGTCCAACCAGGAAGCAAGAAAGATAACACTTGTCCATTAATGATTTATGTACATAAAATACCTCTAGAAATGTAGATCCATGTCGTGGGGCAAATTGTTGCCTTTTTTTCTTGGAATATCGGAACTTTCGACACGCGGCAAAAGGCTATGCAGTATGTATGGTGTTGACCAGTCGGTAATAAAACGTGCATTTGTCTCCACCAGAATATGTGTATGATCCGGAAGAAAGACAGATATCTAACTTATTACACATTTTTCAGTCTTCAGGAGTTGAAACTTGTGCGAGCTAAGTACTAACGAGATCTTACCTCTTAACGTGTGATTCCTAACACATATACAGAATGAAAGAATGATTTGACAAGGCTCCTGATCGACTAAGTTGCAAGGGAATTGATGCAGTATTGCTTTACACATGGCAAAAATGTCCCAAAATTTCAGAGACCATTCCAATGACCGTATTCAGTTTTAATATGAAACAATGAGCAGATATACTTAGTTGACAGCGACAATTAACGTAAAGTATGATAGCGATGTTGTGTTGGTGAGTGAAATAGAATTTTTATTTAGGAGTAAAGTATTCAGTTCTGGGACGCTCTTGGGATCTTTTATGATAGTATCTTCCTTTCTGAAAATCAGCAACTTGATTTGATGAAGCACTTGTCTTGTAAGAGTAGAATTGAAAACAGATGGCGTGATACAATACCTTAGAAATGCAAATCTAATATATAATTTTTCTCGATAAAACCATGCTTTATCTAAATACCGTTAGTGCCAATGTTTCTTATAACATTACGTTTTACTCGAGGTACAGAATGAATCTTTTCAGCATATAAATAATTTGTTGTTTACTTGTGGCCATTTACCCATTCATTTCGAATACAAATGGTGTCATTATTGTTTTAAATTGAATGGATAGGATATAGCTGTCTGATTAGGAAAAAATTATTCACTTCTTTCTTTATATTTGATATAACACGATAAAAAGTGAGTGTTTTTTTTTTTGTTAACCAGTTATCGTCCCCCTAGAAAAGGTAACCCTTAGTAATTTTTATGACACAAGAATTAACGATCAGTACTGTCCAAGATGAATTACGAAAGTTGTCACAGAACATCCATTTCTCATCTAAAGTCTATCCCCTGTCACAGTTCAACTTCAGAGTTGTTTTTCAATAGTTGACTTGTTTGTCATGACAAACTAATTATCATATTCATATATATTGCCTTAAAAAAAAGGTAATCCTCTACTTTGATGGACAATAATGATGAGTGACTCCCTCAAAAAGAGTCGGATTCGTTATTCAGTACTATAAATTCAACACTTTTTTATTCATCTAGTTGCGGTGAAAGCTGTAGAAAAACAGAAATGGATTTCTCATTCGGCAGTCGATTTCGAAACTTGGATTTGCAACAGACCGCCTTAGAGATAGATCCTTGTTCTTTTTTAATATGACTGTTTTCTGGCAATTCCAAATATCCTGTCCTTATTTACCATAGTCTCACGTACGGAACCATTCATATCTATTGAAAACACTTTTTCCTTACCAGAACAAAAATATTGTCTCTCGACGCACGTTTCGCTAAACAAGTTAGCGTCATCAGGATGTGACTGAAACTTTACTTCTTACAGCTATTTTAATGTTTTTTTATGCAATTATATGCATCACCTAGCATACTTATAGTCTTCAAATTAATTCGTAGTATTTTGTTATTGCCCCTATTGTTATTTCCTACTCGTATGTGTGATTGATGACTTGTTTATTTTATGGTAATTCATGATCACTTTAATGAAATGAATGAAAACACTTCTAGTGGTAATTAGACAAAAGTATTTTAATTCATTTCCTACTTGACTGATAAATAATCTTTACCTATTTTCCACCTGTTGTTACGTAAGAGTGTGAAGGATGGGTCGTCAGGAATAGGACATATGACAATCTCACATTTATCGATTTCTTAGCATTCGAAGGCATCTAAACACTTATGTCACGTATCGGCCTCAACAATTTCAAGCACTCCTCACTCATTCAGTGGCTGTTTTCTATGGATGGCAAGTTGATCAACACTGTATTTCTCTGGTCTATGGAACCGTATATGTGAAATATGTTCTTTGTAGTTTGAGCAACATTTTTTGTCATCGCAATCCTCACAACTTATTTTAGGTATCAGTCAGATAGCAAGAAATATACAATACAAATATACAATAATCCTATCATACAAGGTAATGATTCGTCTAGATGCATATAAAACAATTAACATATCAGTTAGAAGTTATATACAGGGTGGTGCACCGAAAACTAAACAAATTGAATATATTCAAATCACATGATTTCTGAAAAAAATGCAAAAACCCGTCGATTTGTAATCCAAGGAAACATCTTTCTATCATAACCTCAACTGTCATACCTCTCCCCTCCTACCCCTCGATCACTATCAGCCATTCGTTTTCGGTGCCGGGTCGAATCGAATCATAATTACAAATATCGTCCGCCATGATAAAAAGAGAAATGAAAGTTTCTATCGACATTTGCATCGACAAATTTATCATAATTTTCTACCCTGAACATCCCCACATAGATACTAATTTTGATTCGAATCGGCCATAATTACAAATTTCGTCCGCCATCTGATGAACATCATGCATTGATGAACAAATCATAATTTCCGACCCTGAAAACCAACACTTATCAATTTTGAATCAAATTGGACCATAATTGCAAATCTTGACCGCGATTGTGGAAATGCCATTTTGTTTTTTCCCTTAGAAACATTCCTTAATGTATTGCCACGGAATTTGTTTCAAATTAGCTTGGAAATGAAGTATCATAATTTGGAATACGGAACAGTTTTTTTTCCTGCACGAGGGCTCCAAAATAGAAAGTTAGATAGCGAAAATTGACATGGCCGAATTCTTTATGAAATTACCTTTTTAATGATGTGTCAGACCTACTACTTTCCCTATTCAAATTTTTTGGGTGATAGTAACGGAGGGGTGGGGGGAGAGGTATGACAGTTGTGGTTATGATAGAAAGATGTCCCTCTTGAACTACAAATCGATGTGTTTTTGCATTTTTTCCTGAAAATATGTGTTTTGAAGATATTCGGTCTGTTTCGTTTTGGTGCCCCACCCTGTATAATCATCTCCTTGGTTAACGAAACGTGCGTCGAGAGGGAGCATATCTGTCCTGGTGAGGAAGAAGAATTATCAATAGATTAATTTCCACATGATTATTACTACAGCTTCATCCCAACTTCTTATGTAAGTTAGTTCTCATTATGGTCAGCAGTTTTATCCGAATATCACTCATGAGATTTATGGCAGACTGAATATTTTGTTGCAGCTTCAGAGAAAGTGCCAACATAAAATTAATTTAGCTATTTACATCCATTAATAAAAGTTATTGTTATATTATTATTTTGACAGTTTAATTTATGTTGTAAGAATTAATGTTACAAAGAAGAGAATTAATAGCCAGTTATTTTGAACGGAGGCCAGGATTCAACTTGTATAATAATATTTTCATACACATTTACTCCTATTTTCAGGTGTGTCATTTCCGATATGAGTTAAATTTTTAAAACATGTTCACCAAAAAAATGTTCCATTTATATTTTGAAATAATTCATCGCTCTTAGATTGTCATGAAGAAACATTTTGCTATGTTATTTGTCAATATTTTAATACTAACATAAAAACCTGATATCATACGTTTATCATAAAGAATTCAGGTTTCAAGTTCTCTTGTGAAGGGCCCAATTTTGACATACGACCTTTCACACTAATAGTAGCGATATACTGGGCAACTACCGTTTCTCCGCGAACTTCTAACGTAAATCTCTTTCGAGGCAATCAAGTGGACTAAATTACTCGAACTCCGCTCAAGAAAGTATGAAAGAAGTTACTGGTGATATTAGGGTCTCCAATCTGACGATCTTATCTGTTTTTGAAAAAAATCATGCAGTATTGGGTCTTGCCCGCTTGCAGTCTTAGCTCCATATGCAGAGTAGTATACTAAAATGAAACAGGATCTTCGCCAGCATTTCAGGAAATCACCAAGATCCGATGATTTTCGATTGAAAGGGATCGCTCTTCGGATATTTTTCACTACAAGCGAGAGTAACAATGATCTCAAAATTTTTAAATAGCTTGCGGATTCGAGTAAAATGGTGCTGAAAACTTTCCGGGAACATTAACGGAAAAACTTTGATGAAAAATCCGCCTGAAAAAAAATTGTTCCAGGAACCTGCTCAAAAGAATATTTACACTGAATATTGTCAATTTGAAGGATACATAAACACACCTGAACATAATTAGGTTGTGTAACGGAAACATTGCAACAAGATTTTTGTAAAAGATGTAATGAAAAGATGAGAGAAAAAACCAATGGGACTGCAGTGTTTTTCGAAGAATTAAATGAAATAGACTAGTTAAATGGCGACTGGCGACATGATGCAAAAAAAGATGTCGCTTTAAAGGCCTCGCATTTTTTGCAGTAACTAGCATTTGAATTTTTAAATCCTAATTAATAGCTTTGTGAAAGTTTCGTTTGAGAATTTACATATAATAATAAATATTTTGTTCAAAAGAGACCAAAGGGTTTCTGGAGTGATTCGACTGCACGTGTTTGACAGTTGTTTTCCTTCCTTTGTTAGGTTGTCTTCTATAGATTTTACTTTTCAGGTATTCACACAAATATAAATCAGTAAGCAGCAAATCTGGTTACCGTGGAGGCTATCAAATGCACTTTATCTTTATGTTGCACGGCACCTATCTTTATTATCCACGGCACCGGATTCTGAAAAACACAACATTGAATGACCTTCACGATCACCTTCGTCTCGTTTTTTAAGGTTACCTGTAAAATAAAATCTAAAGAACACTATCAGCCTTCTCGAAAGATTTGTGTCAAAACATTGGAAGAATATCGAGTCAGAATTTTTAGCCTTTTGTCAAATGTTACAAAATGAAATTTGAATCTCTGGATTAGAGGTTAATATTATGTATGCCACCATAATAAATTTATAGGTGTGCACCTACATTGACTATTTTGGCGAAGGATCTAGGACTTGTCATCCGAGGGAAATATTTCGATATAATATTTGTAAAATAATCTTGCATTTATTGTGTGTTCAATGATAGAACAAAGTATTAACACCAAAATTAAGAGAAGACTGCTTCATGAACATAAAAAGGTGAGCTGGATAGGGATCCAAACCGTACCTATTGATAACAAGTTAAAAAAATAATGACATCCTTATTACATACGATCACGAGTTTTTTCGATACATGCTATACATATTTTGAAAAATATAATTATGACAAGCCTTTGAATTTGCAATAAATTTTAACTTCATTAGATGATGTATTGTAAATAACACTTTTACGTAAAGAAGAAAATGAACACCGTGTTATTTAAAGCGATCAAGTCTTTTGCAACTAATAGTTCTTAAACTGAAAAGTGTATATTTTTAGAAGAGAAAAATTTTCGGGAAAGAAAGATTTTGGTTTTCTACTTCTTTGTATACAAAAAAAGTTCTTTCGTGAAGACTTTTTCTTCCAGTTTGTGTTTGAAAGTGACTTCTTTGCATGATCTATACGTCTTTGTGAAGAGTTCATTTTGTAATCAATTGCTTTCTTCCTCTCTTCGGAATATCCTGGAAGTAGAAAGCCAAAACCTTTCTTTCCCAAATACTACTTCATTGTTCTTGACATAGAGAATATGGGAAGGTTACGAACAGAACATGAAAGACATGTTGACATATTTCCACGTTTTGTAAAAGTTAAAATTTGAATAATTGGAAAAAACTCTCAATCTATTAGGTTGTCTGTTTATGACGTATTTGTCGGTGAATACCTATTCAATTCAATCGAAATAAGTAAAGTTTTGTCAACGCAACACAAGTTGATTAATTCCGTCACCATAAAAATTGTGTGCTTGGTATTCGATGAAGTCGACCAAGGCCGCTTTTGCCAGGTTCTAATTGACGAAGGTTATTCTGACAAGAAAGTTATCGTGAAGCAGGATCGGACCTCTTCAACCAATGCCGGCTGCTGCTGACGCAATTTTTGGTACATTTCGTCGGTTTCCTCACAATACGACTCTGCAGTGATGGTTTGGTCCGGTTGCAGAAAGTTATAGTGAATCACACACTAGCCTTTGACAACCATACAATAACCATGGTCGTTTTTCGCCTTAGGGGAGTTCCTGGGTGGCTCATCGGTGTCCAACCACTGTCCTGAACTTCTCCTGTTGTCTTAGGGGATCCACTTTTCATCACACGTGACAATCCGATCCAGAAAAGGGTCGTTTTGGTTGCGCAAAAGCAAAGAAAAACAGACCTCGAGTCGCGACAATTTCTGTCAATCGTTCAAATCGTGGGGCTTCTAGCTTCTTGTCCTTGCAAATACGTTATAAATAATCAAAAACCGCATGGGAGCTGACTCCCTGTTCTTTCTCCATCCCACGCACCGTTTGTGATGGTTCAGTCTCCCCCACAGTCATCAAATCCTCGTTCTGGATTACTTTAGATCGACCACTTCGGGACTCATCTTCGAGCCTAAATTCTCCAGAACGATATTTTGCGAACCACCGTCAAACAGTGCGTTCATTAACACTATAATTACCAAGTCTCTAGTTAATTTTTAGAGCTGTTTCGGCAGCGTAGAGAAACATTCTCCAAAAATCATTGAACGGCATCGTACAGGGTGTTCCATCTCAGACGAGCCACCCCGTATATTTCTTATCCCATAATGAGTGGAAAAATTTCCCGAAACACGTCGAATGATTTTGTTTGGGGGACATATTTTGACGTATATTTTAGGCTTGAACGAGCAACTCCTTATTAGGGGGCTCTTCAATCACTCGGACTTGAATAGGGTAGAGGGGATATTTGAAAGATATTGGCAACCTCTTTACAACGGTGTACGAAAAACGTAAATTTGATTAACCATTTTCGCCAAAAATCTATTTTGCAGCTCGAATGAGCCACCTTGAATAATTTGGTTTATTAACTTTTTACAAACTTAAACAATTATCAAAAAATCACATTCTTGAAAAAATTGAATTTTTTTATTGTCATGCTTACAATAAAAAAAATATCAAATCTGCGTATTAAACGAATGTTCAAATTGACTCCATTGACTTCCATACAATAATACAATCTTGACTGAAAACCGTCTCTGACATGGTTCAGCATAATTGGAGTTATTTGACGATACTCATTCACAATTTTTTGGCGTAGTTCGTCCAAATTTTCAGGGTGAGTCTTGGACTTGAGATATCCCCACAAGAAGGACCTCTTCTTTCAATCCAACGACCGGGGTATTGCAAATTGAGGTATTAGCAAATTGGTGGGGTGTAGTGCGGAGGAGCTCCGTCTTGTTGAAAATGATATTGTTGTTCAATTAGTAGAGGATCGTTTTCTAATTGTTCAGTTATTAACGGATCAATCGCATTTTCCAGCATTTCAAGATAACGTTCGCCAGTTAAATTACCAGGAATA
>WOGN01008755.1:0-11135 GCA_015342105.1 Leptinotarsa texana
CTGTGGCCCAATCATTTGCATCCCAGTTTTGATGTTCTTGACACCACTCTAATCTTCTACCGCGATTGCCTCTCGACAAAGGTGGACATCTAAGTGGCTTTCTGTTGTGGAGATCTGCTTCATGCAGTGGTTACCTGGTGCGTCTGCTGCAACACGTTACCCATCTCAGGTGCTGTGACTGTCGGTTGTCGGTTGAAATGTAACATTTCAAATGTTTTCTTAATTTTATAAACCCCTCTTCTTTCACCACCAGAAGACCTCACGAAACGTACCTTGCCCACATTAAAGTAAGGTATTGCGCCGCCATTGATTGCCTATTTTTGATTTATATAGAGATGACTGCTTTTATTTGAAATACTCCGTATATGAACCTCATTTTCAGTTTTGCAATTATAAAAATTGTTCAATTTTCTATTCGCAATTTAATCAGTATATAGTGTAAAATTTTTGCGACTTTAACATAATCATTTTTTTGAAAACTGAATGACGTGTTTGATTTGAAAAATGTACTCGTACACCTTCACTGAGTTGTCATATAAACACTATCCGTTAATGAAGTATGCCTCATAACGAAAAAATATACCTAATAATAACTCGACAACTCTCAACACATGTAATGAATTTCATAATGAATATTATCATGTTATCTTCATCTCTATATTTTTTCAGAATTTCATTAATGAAATATTGTCTAACAAAATCACAATTTTCCAAAACAATCTAGAAATAGGAAATTCGTAATTTCCTCTGATGTTCCCATTTCCTTTGTCTTAATTGTTAATTCAATCAACGATGTGAGTGTATGTACAAATAAAAAAATCTTGATATCCCAATAAAATTCTCATGTACAAAAAAGTTATTTATAAAATTATAAGTTTTTCAAGTTCATTTAAAAAATATTACGTTTTACATGATGACATGTTTATGATGGGCTAATGGGATATATTATGAATGAAAAATCACATACGAAGTTTTTTGTATATAACTGGATCGTTAATAACTATGTAAATTCTCAACTATTAAAAAAATCCGTTTTGAAGTTATTTGGAAAAAACTCGAACATTAAAAGTATTGAGTGATTTTTCGAAATGTTCACGAACGTTTCAGACTATTCCTGAGCTTTAGAAATTCCAGAATGTTCTGATATATTCTGGAATGTTATGGAATGTTCTCAAATACTTTCTAAAATTTTGGATTGTTCTAGAACCTTCTAGAGGACGAAACTTAAACGATGACGAAAGTCACATCCCCAACAATCCTTTGCTCACACTCTCATGTAACTACCAGTTACGCCATTACTTTACAGGCTCTGTACAGTACCATTCTGTCATAATTATAATTATTGTTATCACCATTGTTATTTTTTCATCAGGAGGGCGCGCTAGCATTATCAACCAATGATCACTCTCCACGCCTTGGGGTGAATGTTTATTGGGTCCAAGAATCATGTGCTCTAAGCAGACGCAATGAGCCAAAAAATGACAACTAGCTGCATATGTCAGGCCAAGATTTCCGCCATAGTGCGGCAAGCTATCATGATCTTGAGATTCAAGAATAGAGAGGGCATCAGTTCACTAATGAGTCTAATAATCGGAACAACTATCTCAACAGAGAGGTCTGAATGAAATCTGCGGGGTTGGAAAAAAATATAGATATTTTATCCATTTTTTTTTCCTCTTTTCAAACTTTTCGATCTGTTTCACAAGAAATGGGTTTCTCCTTCTTACTGGAGATTGATCCTTCCTCAATGAAACGACTTTCTAACGGTAACCCTTAGTCCAACGAAAACTGCGAAGAAGCTGTCGCCTCCAAAAATCTCGTCTACCGGCATTGGCGCAAAAATCCCAGTACCGAAAACCGAACTAGGTTTATTAATGCTCCCAATAGCTGCAAACTCAGAATGAATGGAAGCGAAGAACTTCACTTTTTTAGAGGATTGTGGATAAACTGCTTGCCAATCCCAACGGATCTTGATCCTTTTGGTCGGAGCTGAAGCTATTAATCAATTGCAATAACAGCTATAGAAAAAGCAAATCTACTAGCTGAACTATTTGCGCCCCACTCCACTGTTGATTATCTGGAAAAGGCATCACCTACAGTTACCATATTAGAATTCACATTGCCGGAAATTACTTTTCGACAGGGTCTAGTCAGGCGAATTTTGAAACAGCTTAATATCAACAAGGCATCCGGTCCTGATAAAGTTCCGTTATCGTAGTTAAAAAGTACGCAAATGAACTCACATCACTATTTTGCAGACTTTTTAACCTGTGGTTTTTCTAATTGTTGGAAGATTGCTTGCATTCAGGTTATTCCTAAAAGGAACAAAAAACTTTTAAAAATAACTATAAACCCGTTGTTTCGCTACCAGTGATATCAAAAACAATGGAGAAAGCCGTAAACTACCATATTCTTAAATATTTGGAGGGCTTCAACATCTTGTGCGACCATCAATATGGCTTTCGAAAACAAATATCAACAGGCGACCCTCTAGAATATGTCAGATATATTTGGAATATTGCAATCGAGAAACATGCAAGGGCTTGTAGGATCATTTTTGTGTATGGCTCTTCGTCTTCCTGAAAGAACGTTCCCTGCAAGTGGCCATTGATGCATACATCTCGAATAATTTCACCATAAACGCTTGTATTCCCCATGGAACCATATATAGAAGTAATTTCGAATTGGTGTGAAAGTAAGTAGGTTCAATTCAATGCCACAAAAACCCAGGCATATTTTTCTCCAAGAAGATAAATGTTTCCGAACCCGATATAATAGTCAGGTCAGACAATTCCTTTTTCTGCATTAATAAGTTTATTGGGGGTTGAAATGAACACCAATATGTCTTGGCACAAGTCACTGGAATTGCAAAGGCTGCTTCTCTAAAGTTTGGAACAGTGTTCCGAACTAGCAACTTTTGATGCTTTATAAAGCTCAGATTAGACCGTTTTCAGAGTATTGATCGCATGTATGGATCTCCGCCCCCAAACAGACCCTGAAGCTGCTGGATTCTTTCCAGAAAACAACCATCCGCTTGATTGGAAACGCGAACATCACTTGCAAGCTTATTAGCCTGGAACATCGAAGAAAGGTTGGAGGTTTGTCTCTCTGTTATAGATACTTTCACTGGAACTGTTCAAGTGACTTGGCACATTTGATTCCACCAAGAGCGGTACATATCAGAAATACACGACGGACTGTGGTTGCTCAACGTTTTGAAGTTCAACTCAGTACACCGCAAACTACACTGTTTGAGAGCATTTCCATTTGAAGATCGGCGTTTATGTGGAATAAACTTTCTGAGAACGGTTTCAAATCCGATCTGAATCACTACTTTCGCACAACTATCGCTCTTAGAACGCCTTAAGGATTTTTCTGTAGTGCTTGTGTTTTGTCCTCAAAAAAAGTCGTTTCACCGGTACTGAATGATCAAAAAGAACTACATCAGGTTCATCATCTTGAATCTGAGAGTGGTAAATTGAAAGTTCCAATGTATTCGGCACTCAAAAATAACAGTTGGTTGTGTTGGGATGAAATTTCAGTAATATTCACCATCATTATAAATGAATAAATATTTTTATATGATTTTCGAAATATTTTTGACACATGCTATTCGTCTGGAAATGGAATTCTCTTCATTCAACATCGAAATTTCCGTTCAACGATTCAGTTATTTCAATTCATTGACGCTGGACCAGAAAAAGATAATTTTCCAGATTTGATTATCTAGCAATCTCGGAGCCTGTTCAAATCCAAGCAAGCACTCTAAAAATACTGAAAGCATTGCGGTCATTCATTTGGGAATTCGCTAAATCAGAGTCCGAGTGCTGTCCGTCCAGTTCCATTAGGAAACCGACATTGCGGATTTCCAGTAGGAAGTAATGTCATTTTAGGCAAGTTAGGTGCTGTCAGGAGACGAGTTTTGAAACATAAATACTCGCAAAACTATGAATTCACGATTAATGTATTATAGAAGTATATCGAGTACTTGGTGGCATTTTTTAGGAAACATACAAGCACTACAGGAAAATCCTTGAGGCGCTCTAAGAGCATGCCTGTGTAAAATCAGTGATTCACATTGGATTTGAATCGCTGAAGAATAAATTCATTTTGAAAAACGTTCTCAGGATGTTTGTTCCACATACACTCAGTTATCCAATTGAAAGATATATGGATATACATTCATTATTGTAAAGTGAAATGATGTTTCATTTTCTCAATTATATGTGACAAAATTAATTCATTCAAGTTTTTTTTCTTATAGACTTTATATGTGTTACATCATCTAATTATACCTAGTTCACTTGCCAGATTATTTTTGTTCATGGGTGGCCAGTCTTCATAAACAGTTTGCTAATTGCCATTGAAAATTATCTTTTCAAAAAATTTCGCAATTGAAAAAGACCAGAAATTAAATATATGGTTTTGCTGAGAACATTACATTTGTGTTTTTATACGCTTCATATTAGCTTCACCTGCATGTATGTATGTATGTATGTATGTATGTATGTATGTATGTATGTTTGTTTGTATGTATGTTTGTTCGTGACTCTCAAGCTCGGGCTCTGTATTGTATTGACAGTATTATTGGCATTATTGCTTGATCTATTCGCGGGTAGATGGCACTGTACGTAATATCATTGTTAACACAATCTCAAGTACATTCCTATGATATAAGACGATCAGATTATATCAGAACTCCCAGGTACAGGCTTACAGTCTCCCAATCTACCCCCAGACTATCATGTATATAATATATTACCATCTGATATCAAGTGAATCAATAAAATTTCCTTTTAAAAAAAAGATATTTTTGCAACACTGCTTTTATTCGGTGGTTGAGTTCAAAGAATATATGCAACATCTTGAAGTGCCTCCTTTGAGCACTCCTTTCAGATCCCATTCGCTCGACGTTGTTCTCTCATTAGTGCTCTGATAAATATCATCATTTTTTATATCAGATTGATCATACATATACTCAACGTGTCAATCTTTATTTGTCGCTACTATGTCCTTCTAGGTATTTTAATATATTTCTAATATATCTTTATGTATTTTCAATCTAACTAACTCGCTATAAATGCACTTTTGTATATAACATAGTTGAATGAATTTTCTATTCTATTCTGTTCCATTGATATTTCTTGATCTATTCGCGGGCATATGGCGCTGTACGTAACTATCAATTATTGCTTGATCTCAAAATGAAAAAAATATTTTAAGAATTTTAAACCGAGAGTGAATAAGTGAATAACTATTTTTGATAATTTTTTTCGATAGTTTATATATTTTTGAAACAACGATAAAAATAAAATAAAAGCAACGATAAAAATCAATTGGCGCTCCGGGGCGAATTGATTCCAGATGAGCATTTGCTTTTTTAGCTACAGGAAAACCCGGAAAAACCCGCAGCACCACATGCTTGGGCTATTCGCGAGCAGATGCCGCTTTACATAAGCTCCTTGATAGGTTGTTCAAAATGAAATCGAAATAAAAAACATATTTTAAGAATTATAAGTGTTAGCGAAATTGTGTACTAAATTGTGTACTACAGGTGAAATATTTATATATTTACAATTACCCGTGATTCAGTACAGAAAAAAGTTTTGAACGAAACGGAAGATACATTTTAAAATCTAATCCGATTATTTGAAAGCAAACCAGAATATGGATTTCAACAGTGAAATAATATTTTTACTCCATTAATATTTTGTATGAAACTTCAGATCAAAAAATTAAGACTGAATTGTTTTTTTGAAATTATTATTGCAAATTTTCTCTTTACAACTGTCCGCCCTCTGTTGGAGGCTTACTGCTTACTATAGTATGTGATACCTCAAACTTTATTATGTTGTTTGAGAGGAATTTTACATTCGTGCGCCGAATGTTGAAGATTAATAAAATTAGTGACTAGAACTTAAAAAATCGGACTAAAAAGTGAAAAATAAATATAGTTTGAAAAAACTAAAAAAAACGCTTCTAAAGGACATCGAACTAAAAAGTAGAAAATATTTTTTTTAAATAAGCTTAAAACAATAACGAACGAAAAATACTAATATTATTGTGAAAAAAGCGTGAGCGCTTTGTGCCATATTTTTCGTTCGTTATTGTTTCAAGCTTATTCGAAAAAATTCTTTTTAACTTTTCAGTTCGATGTTCTTGAAAAGCGTGTTTTTTATTTTTTTTTAACTATATTTATTTATTACTAAACGGTTTTATTTAGCTTGCCTTGTTTGTTGGTTTATTTGTTTGGGTAAAATTTGGTATTTGAAAGACAACCTTCCTGTTGACAGATTGATCATTTTAAATCCAAATGGTCGCAGCTACCAAATGACGAATTACATATTGTTCCACAACTACCTCAATTTGGGTATTAAATGACAGGGCATAGCTAGTGAAATAGTGGTACACGTTGAGGAAGATGCAAATTCAAGATGGCTGCAGCTACAAAATGGTCAATTACATATTTTTCCCCAACTACCTCAATATGAGTATCAAATGATAGTCAAGAAAATTACTCTTCAAGTTGAGCCATATTTTTAGTTGTAATGCTTTGTTTGGAACCTTTGGTGTAGTAATGAATATTACTGGAGTTTTTCCTAAAACCAAACCGTTATTTCTACACCTCGACACGTGTTCTTTCTCTTGAAGATGATCATTTGGTGACTGAAACACATATCGAGGTGTTAAAATAACGATTTGTTGTTGGAAAAAACTTCAATAATATCCATATCCACAAAATAGGAGAAATAATAAATGAGCTGTGATCGCCACGGCGCCATGATTCAGATGTCTGGTTCGAGATCTGGTCAGATTTTTGGTCAGAAATTATGTAGAGCTCGCTTTAAGACGTTGTATTACTATTCAGAATGTCTGGTTTCAAGTATGGATTACGACATCATATTTAGTGGCATCCATACTCTTTGTTATAACATAGAAATTGATCTGTTTGGGGTTTCAGATCGGATGTAATAGAGAAGATCACAAGTAGACGGAAATATATATTTTGAATATACTCGAAAAGTGATATTTTTTCAATTCCATTTCTCCGAACAAACCATTATCGAAATGAGATAAAACTAGCTCATATTTGCCAAATATTTGAGTATTTCCTTCTCATCTTACGATGTCTTTGAAACATTGTTGTTCTGTAATGAAATTACCTGATCTAGCATACGTACTAAATATAATATTCGTACCTTACCCCATTCACTTGTAATTGTTTTGTGAAAAGAGCTTAACCTTAAAATCAATAAATAAATTGATCATTTATTTATTTAATTATTTATTTCATACACTATTCTACAGGATGTACCCAATTACAGAATAGGGAGTAACAGTGGCATTTACAAATATGTACTTACATAATATAATTTGTATATCTATAAAAAAAATAAAAATGAAACAGAACTATCAGTTAGCTAAGAAATGTCTTTTGATTTGTTTAATCTGGCAGTTGAATATATCTAGGACATGACTTACAGAATTAGAGGTATCGCACATTGTATAAATTGGAGATTGTACGCGGAGTTTTGAGATAAAGTGTAAAACTATTCCTAGATAGGGTATTCCTACAGTAGGATACGTGCCTTCAAGTTAAAAAGACATATCTTTTAGGAAGCGCCTTTGTAGGGCTTCTAGTTGATTTAGTAAGGACTGATAGTAAGTAGTCCTGATAGTAGGGACTCCACACGACGGATGCATATTCCAGCCTGGATCGAACAAAAGTGAAATAAAGTAATTTCAATGTTGAAGCTTTTTCGAAGTCTTTTGTATTTCTAGAGTAGTGTCAATATGTTTATTGAAAGAAAGGGATGAATCAAAAGTAACACCTAGATCAGTGAGTGTGTCAGGACGCTCCAAAACTTGATTGTTTATGACGTAGTTGTATAAATTCAGGTTGGTTTTCAGTGAGTAAGACATTACATTACACTTGGATATGTTGAGAGATAGATTATTCTTTCGACACCATGTATATCATTAATGAACATATTGAATAGTAGGGGTCCTAGATTTGATCCTTGTGGTACACCAGATGTGGCTATATATTCTATAGACTTGAGGCCATTGAGTTGGACGTACTGCTTACGGTTATAAAAATACGATTTGAAGAGGGTGATTGAGTCATTGGATAACCCAAAAGTCGAAAGCTTGTTGAGCAGGATATTATGGTCAAGTCTGTCGAACGCTTTAGAAAAATCATTGTAGATGACATCAGTCTGAGACTGACAATCAATACTCTTTGCAATACATTGAGTGATTGTTACAAGATTCGTGAAGGTTGAGCGTCCTTTCATGAAACCATGTAGATTGGGGCTAATAATGTTGCTGACATGACAAAAGATTGTCTTCTCAAGAAGCATCTCAAACACTTTACAGAAGTTGCATATGATAGAGATGGGTCTGTAATTTTTTTTCTCACTTGTATCTCCTTTTTTGAAAATTGGGCAGACTGTACCATATTGATGGTACAGTTGATGTTTTCAGGCATATATTAATTATCTTTAATGATAAATGCTGGAATATGTTCGTAAGTACTTTCTATCAATAAACCCCGAGTATTCAATCTCCTATCATATTTTGATTGTATTGGCCTTGATAACGTTGTTCTAAGTTCATGATATCTTCATTAAAACGTTCTCCCTGCTTTTCTAAATAATCCCCATGTTATTTTTAATTCATCTAAATGTGCATGCAGCATAAGTACTTTTAAAGACATCCTGCAATCCATTGCCTTTAAAATTTGTAACATTTTTTAGCTGTTTGTAGTCTTCAGCTCTATCATTTCCTTAAAATCCAAATACAACTGCTACAAACTAATTTTTTTCCAATCTTTTCTACAGATTGTTTACCTAGCCTTCACTTGTTATTAACATTTTTTCTACTTCAACAATGGTAAATGATAAACATTACTCAACCGATCGTGATGAAACATGACATGTATAAGTAATTTTTCAAATAGAAGGTTTTTAGGCTATAAATTTTTCTGTAACTCGCCATTAGATGGCGCTATAGAACAATTTTTTGAAAACACTGTTCTATAACGCTGCGCACTCATAAGTTCGTTGATTCCTAGTCTGACAAATCATTGGAACAGCAGCGATACAGCAACATAGTACTAGTAAAGGATTAAAAAGACAGCCTTTACTTGTGATACACTGTTTGGAACCTTTGGTGAAGTAATTAATATCATTCACTGGTCCCAACACCAGACCGTTAGTTTAACACCTCGACAGGTGTTTCAATAACCTGACTATTACAAAAGGACACATTGTAACAGGTACATCGAAGAGGCATAAATAAGGATAACTTTGTGAGTATGATTAGTTCGATCTTTCTCTTGAAGATGATCGCTTGGTGATAGAAACACTTGTTGAGGTGTTGAAATAATGGTTTGGTGTTGGGAAAAAACTTAAGTAATAGGAAAGCTTTTGTCTAATTTTGACTAAAATTTTAGACCATTTTCACGTAATTAAAGTATTTTCCACAAACCAATTTTTAAATATACAATGGAATAGTGGGTATATGTACTTTTGGTACCTGCAATAGATGTCTGAACTAACAAAATGTTACCTAAATTATCAATCCAATACCAAAACAGTAATTATTTAGAAAATTATGAACTATTGATCCTAAAAACTGTATTTGTGGATCAGTACAACTGCCAATGGATTTTAACATAGTTGTCAAAATCTTAAAATTGAAAGGGAAGAGCTGCAGTGTTCTAGTTGGTCATTTAAAGTTTTGAAATTAGGGTTTTCATATCATTTATTCATTTCCAAAGCTTCCAATGGATAAATTTGTTTAAAGCATTGGAAATCAATAAATTGTAGCTCTCCTCTTTCCAATTTATGAATTTTGACAACCAGATCAACACATATTGGTAGTAATAGCAATCTAGAACTATGATTTTTGGGATGGATAGTCGGTAATTTTCCAAATAGTTATTGTTTGGGTATTGATATTGATGATAAAAGTAACATTCTGTTATTACAGGTACCTATCAGTTACTTGCAAATGAATATTACTGGGGTTTTTCCCAACATCAAACCGTTATTTTAACACCTCGACCCGTGTTCATCTTCCAGAGGAAGTTCAAGCAGATTATCTTGAAGATGATCACTTGGTTATCGAAACACGTGTCGAGGTGTTAAAATAACGGTTCCGTATCCAGTAATATTCATTACTACACCAAGGGTTCCAAACAGTACATCATAATTACTTGCAAATAGTCTGAAAAACCGAAACCGGTCGTAACAAATAAAATTCGTAGTTGGAATCAGACAAAAACTATTTTCTTTATCCTATATTTACTCTCACTGAGTCCTTAAAATCTTCTGTAATGATAAGATGGTGTTGTGATTGTTCTGGCGTAGGTGAAAAACCCTTATTTGAAGCACATTTTTTTAAACTGATAATGAGTTTGACTCTGATAGTTTCATCGGAGATTCAGTTACTATCACACTATGTAGAATTGGAGTAGAAGAAGAATTAAGAGCAGGAAATTCAATTGGTTCAGTATTCTGGTCACTTCGTCTTTCACGTGGATCGACAATGCAAAAGTAGCAGTTACTAGCGTGGTCTTTTGGTCCTCGTCAAATTCTCAGTACTCCAAACTTCATATACCTTCTCTCACCTCCATATGAACCTAAAATGAAGAGAAATGAAAATTATTGAGACTATTATATTATGCCTCCACTTGCTCAACCCCCAAATTTCTTTTACATGTACTGCAAGCGATATTCGAAGCCCATGGCTTGTCTTGGTTCCGAGCAGAAAAGTTAAAATATGCTTTGTAGGCTTCACACAGAATGCTACATGTCTCCAATAATAATGTTACATCTAGCAGCTTGAAAATTGACCATATATTTATAACAACATGCATCAGCAATGTCTAATTTCTATCACTATCCTAAAAACTCCAACATACAAGATTTATCTTTCATATTCTTGAATGTTCAATCTCTGAGAAATAAATGCTCCGAACTTTTTATTTTATTAGATAATTTATCATTTCCCGATATAGTGATACTTGTCGAACATTGGCTAAAAATAGATGAAATAGTTTATTTTCCAAACTATACTGTTAAAGCCAAATTCTGTAGAACGTCCTCTTCACATGGAGGAACTATTAT